>JACEIK010010417.1:0-42681 GCA_018107945.1 Datura stramonium
AGCAGATGCTCTCAGCCGTAAATCAATGGGGAGTTTGGCGTATTTGCAGCCCGAGCAGCGGGAGTTGGTCAGAGAAATACATCAATTAGCTAGCCTAGCCGTTCGTGTAGCACGAACAGAGGAAAACAGAGCGGTAATTCAGAACACCGTTGTTCGTCATTAGTTGTGGAGGTAAAAGAACGGCAATATGAGGATCCTGACCTGGTCCAGCTGAAGGGCAGAATTCAGCTAGGGAAAGCGCCAGATTTTCAGATAACTGAGGATGAAGTGTTGTGATGTAAGGGCCACCTCTGTGTTCCAGATATTTCAGGGCTCCGCCAGCAGATTATGAATGAGGTACATTACGCCCGCTATTCTCTCTGTTGACGTGCCCGCAAGTGTACGGGTCGTGCAAGTAATATAGTGGCTCTTTTTAAGAACCGGATTGTCGAACCCTCAGGGACTGGAGCCATTCCTCTAGCTATCCATTTCTAATGTGATCATAAATACCTACAGTGTTGGTTATAGACATTTTCGATTGAGATAAATTAAGTCTAAGTTTGGGTCAACCAAATATTCTTAGTGCTTAGGAGCAACATAGAGTTAAAACCAGATAATCATGCGTAAATACGATTTGCAATGGAATAAGCATGGGACTATCAATTGTTATTTCACATAATTTTATTTCACATAACTGGAATTGCATGTTCATGGTCTTTCGAGCCTCTTAACACGGCAATCTAGCCTCTTATGCAGCATTGTGGAGCGAGGAGTTTAATTTCTAGTCGCGGTCAATCAATTATGTTGTGTTTACGGGAAACAATTAGGGACTGTCGTACGTTTATAATCATTAAATCCAACTTAGCCTCACAACTACTTTTTCGAGTGGTGATGCGATAATTCCAAGTTGGTCTTCAGTAACTCCTGTGTCAATCCAAGCAAGGTGTTAGGTATATTTCTATCCAAACACGGAACCTCCCGAGATTACTTCATGCTCCCCACATTCTCATGTCCTCACCTAGGTAATGCCTTCTCAAGCTATTTCCCAAGCTAACAAATATGCTTTTATGGTGATCAATCATAAACAACCCACAAATCAGAATGCAAGATGAAAAATAATAATCAATAACTTAATTCCAAAACAATATCATAGAATTCATAATCATAATCCATGGCTTTAACCCTAGAGGAAGGGTTCTAGCCATTCATGTTCGTAAAACTACTCTAAACTACTATTAATATACTCCTAAAACTACATACTTACAAGAGATTGCAGATGAGAAGGGAATTTGATAAACCCTAGATGAGTTCTCCCACTTCTCCCTTCACTCCTATGCAGTTTTCAAAAATAAAATCGTGACCCTCGGATTTAGAGCTAAGGGGTCCTATTTATAGTAAATGAGAACGTGCGTATCGGGCTTGTCGGGAACGGCTCCGTGTCACGGAGTGTACGGAGCACTGCCTGTGACACAGAGGCATCGCGAAAGCTCACCGGAAATCACCCCCGAAAATCGGCCTTGCAGCACCCTGCCGCGTTGGCAGCGTGGCACGCTGCTTGGGCGCGTGTTGCAGCCTTCTGGTCGCAGCAGCCACCTCGCCGCGGGCGTTGCCAACGCGCAGGTGGGCTGTCTTGGGCAGCCTTCCTGCCGTAGCACGTTGCCGACACGCAGGTGGGCTGTTTTAACCTCCTCTTTGCCGACGTCGAGCGACTCCGCTTCCAAGCCTCTACTTCACCAACTCATGGATTAGCTCAGTCAATAAAACCTAAAACAAGGGCTAATCATGTTGTTGAAGCACATATCTTCACATTTATATAAAATCACATGAAAATGAATAGCACTTAGACAACACGACTAATTTCTGGTGCTGCTTATCACGGGCATGATATTTTTTCCGTGATCACAACCCCACACTTAAAGCTCCTTTGTTCGTCCTCAACAACTCTTTATCATGCATATGGAGACCACGCATAACTAATTTAGCAAGATAATTCGAGTTACGGCTATAATGATTACGTAAGATGCTTAAAATGGAACATGCTATGAAATACAACTATGCTAAGACTTCTTAACCTCAAGAATCGACTCTCAATCTTAGCAAACTCGTGCAAATCAACTGATTAAGAAATCCCACATGAATTTTATCCTTCAGTAAAATATGTGCCTTGAAAGAGAGTTACCTAATCACACGCAAAAACAATTTTTACATCACAACATGTGTGGGTACATAATAGAATTACACTCACTCACAAAAGAATTCACATGCATCATGTCATGACCTATGTTTTTACCCTTAGTGTTTACTCCACTAATTTAAGGATGTATGAATGTAAGATCAAGTAGGACTTTGTAGGTTGTAATTAATCAGGCAGGTAGGTACTATTATGGCCAGTACTAGTGACTATCCTTCCTAAGCGTCTTTAATACATCACGCCCTCATGGTGAACTTCCTTCCCTTACTTCACCTTTTTATTCCTTGGTAGTTTTCTTTTCCTTTTTGTTCCCCTTTATTTAGGCACTTTTGACTTGTCAGTAAGGAGCTCTATGAATAAATTTTTCATTACTTTGTTTTCTTACTCCTTAACAATAATCAACCATTTTCACCCAAGTGCACCTTTGACCTTTTCTCAACTTCCACAACTTGCTGCTTTTCTTTTCTTTTCATTCTTCTACTCCTTACTTCCTTTTCAATTTTTTTCTTCTTCAAGCTCTTAAGAGCTTTGGGTCAATTTCAAGGTTAATGAAAGAAAAAGGATTAAGTCAAGGCTGAAGTATCAAGAATAGTCAAGGCTCAACGGGCTAACTAGGATTAATTTTTCAAGGTAGGTAAAATGAGGGATAAAAATTAGGTTAAACGGTGAATGCCCCCAATCATCTCCTGCAATTCACATCCTTCATTCCGCTTCATACACACACCAGGCAAGTTCTAGACAACTGGCCAGCATAGAATACTCAAAACCTTTTGGCACTCATGGTACATGCTCTAATCTAATATACATTCAAAGGCATTCTTACTCACTTAATCACAAGAATTCAAAATTAAGCTTCAATTATAATGAGAGTCAAACCAGAGCCTAAGAGTCTCAAATGGGTTATACACTTGCATTCTTCTTCAATACTAAACATACTTTCTGCATCTCACAAACTCATATATAGCATACTAACAATATCACATCCATTAGCTATGGTTTCAAAACTCCGATATCGATCGACTAATTTCTCAAGACGGTCATCATCCATCCATTGTTGGAAACAGTCCCTAACGATGACTAAAACATTATATACAGACAAAGAAAAAAATTTATTCTTCTTGTCTAAAAACCCCATTGAAAATAACTGAAAAGAAACTAACGGTGATGCAAGCCATGCTGACTCACAAAATGTTTCAAATTTTTCAATTTATCACACAAGCATTTCATTCACCAACAATTTGTTAAGTACAAAATTTTGAATTTGAAATTTGAAAATTTTAATTTATAGTGTTTTTTTTTATTTTTTTAGATATTATTTATAAAGTGATAGGAAGCCCATCACCAGGCCTTTAGGCTCTAGCTAAAAGCATGTTTTTCCATAGCTTTACACAGTGGGTGTTCACCTACACTTTTCCTCTCAGCTTCCTAGCTTTCTCCTCCGAGAGGTACCTGTGACGTCCCTCTCCACTCTGTGCCTAACTTTCCACCAAAAACAACTACCAAAAAATGAAAATAAAAAAATCCAAACAAAAATAAAAATTAAAAATTGTACTTGAGGTACTCTTGGGTTGGCTCCTGGGCAAAGCCGCTTGGGTTTACGCTGTGGCACGATCGTGGACTGGCCCTTTCGTGACATCTCATACCTGGGCCTTCTTTCGGGAGAAACCATCTCTTTTCGCGTTTTTTAGAGGAAACAGCCTCCACTCTGTTCCTCCCTTTCTCCAACTTTATCCACCAGTCTCTTTATTTACTCCAATGAACACTTTGATATTGCCTTTGACCATGCACTCGGAACTTCACCCCACACTCATCCTCTGCCAAATAACTGACAAAGGTTTGTGTATTGTGCGGATGGGCATTTCTTGGCAGACACGGAAGGTTTCTTCTTCATCCTCGACCCTCATTTTCAGGGTCCCTTTCAAATCGATCACCATTCCTCCATAAGCTAAGAATACTGCCCAAGATTAGGGTACTCCGGGTCATCAACCTGAAAATCTAAAATAAAATTAGCAGGTATAATAAATTTACCTACTTTATTGAGGGTCCTCTATGATTCCATCAGGTGTCACGCGTGACTTGTCAACCAAAATGGGCAACATCAACCTTGTCGGTTCCCGGCCTTCCCAACCCTAAGGTGTTGAATAAGGATAAGGTACGAGATTACCAATGCCCCTAAATCACACAAAGTCGGAGCACTTCAGCTTTACGCCCAATTTGTATGGGGAGGGGTAAAACTGGGGTCCTTGTTTTGCATTGCCTTGTTACCCCGTGACTGCACTCCCCGGGCCAAGTACAGTCTCGACGCCCACCAATCTAACTTTTGTTCGCCATCACGCTCCCGCATGAAGAAATTGGGCATTCCCTGCAAGACATCAATAAGAGGCAATTTATGTGAAGCTCTTTGAAGCTCTCAAAGAACTTTGAAACATTCCTCTTCCTGCTTCTTTTGAATCTCTCGAGGGAAGGGTGGTGGTGGTTTTTAGCCGGGCCGCAATGAAGGCTGGGGTGCATTTTGTGGTCCAGCACTCTGATTTGCTCCAGTATCGGTGGATGGTCCTGGTCTTACCAATTCCGGCTGCACCTCCTTTCTCAACTCTTAGGCACTGCATCGCCTAACCCGCTCTTCCGCTCTAAGACTGATGGCATTGATCTGCCGGGGGTTAGATCTCGTCGCTGGTAATCCAGGCCTCATATTTGAGCAGCTGCTATTTGACCTACTCTGTTTTTCGAGATTGTGGGTAGCTACTTGCTGATTCATTAAGTCTGTTGCCATCCTCGCCTGATTTCGCTAACTGGATTCTCGGGTCTCCCATAATTTTCGCAGTGTTTCCTCGATGCGGCTGCTACTATGCCCTCAATCTGCCTATTCTGCTGATGCTGATGTTGTTGAGGTTGCATAAAATTCTGCTTTTGATTTCCACCCCAAGAAAATTTGGGTGTCTGCCAATTTCTGTTGGCTGTTCCCAAAATTCGACCTCGCACATTCCCATAAAAATTGACTGACTCCGAATTGGCTCCACAAGATTCTGCAGATTATGCCCATTATTACCATAAATTTCCTTACACTCAACTCGGAGCTTGCTGGAACTGCACACCTGGCCCTAGTAAAAGTTGGTGCATACCAGTTTATTGAACTGAGTCAAAATTTGATGTTGAACGAAGCTAACCGTGATGCCAAGGCATTCAAACCATCCGCTTCCGTCAACCCCGATCTTCTTCCCCCGCCTCTGATGACTCCGCTGTGCCGCCTGGATTTCCTTGTGCAATTCTGTTCAACAAAGTGTACAACTCATCATATGTCTTCCAAGGCTTGCCCAACCGATGCAGAGTCTGGGCTTCAATATTTTTGTGGCGTGGGTCTAGACTTTCTACAAAAAGTATGGGCCGCACTTCATTCGATTGCCGGTGATGGGGAAAATCTTCTCAACAATGACTTGAATCTTTCCCAAGCCATATAAGTTCTCATCAGGCTTCTGCTTGAAACTGAGACCCCACTTCGCAACTTTGCAGTCTTGCCTGAAGGAAAGAATGTGATAAGGAACTTCCTAGCCAAGTCATCCCATGAAGTAATGGAGTTCGGTGGCTCATCCTTCAGCCACTTTTTTTGCCTCTCCCAACAATGAAAATGGGAAGAGGGTTAGTCGGACATAATCTGTGGACACGCCGGTGGGACAAACGTGTCACTTATCTCAAGAAAGCTCTGTAAGTGCTGTTGCGGGTCCTCATGTGCCATTCCAAGAACTCGACCACTAGAATGTAACAGAGCTGCACCATATTCTGTTGTTTCAAAGTTCCCTCTCCAGGCTCCGGTTTACGGATACTAGAGGTCACATTCATCACTAGGATTGCTACCGCGAACTGGTCTTGCTTCCATTGCTTCCGGTGATGCGATAATCAGGTTTGCCCCACGGGTGGTTTTTGTTGTACCTTTTCTTGAAGTCTCTTCATCTTTTGCTCTAGAGCTCTCCTTGCAAAATGGATTTGACGTTCAGGTTCACGCAACGGTTCCACCAGCTCTCTATTTCTAGCCAGCTCGGCAGGCAACTGCACCTGCAAATAGACAAACTAAGACCAAGTTCTCAACACTTAAGGAAAATTTAAAATCACACAAAAACAGAGAATTAGCTCGTAACTTCAAGCCGTGTCCCCGGCAACGGCGCCAAAAACTTACACGCCCGCAAGTGTACGGGTCGTGCAAGTAATATATAGTGGCTCTTTTTTAAGAACCGATTGTCGAACCCAGGACTGGACCCATTCCTCTAGCTATCCATTTCTAGTGTGATCTAAATACCTACAGTGCTGGTTATAGACATTTTCGATTGAGATAAATTAAGTCTATGTTTGGGTCAACGAAATATTTGAAAGTGCTTTTAGGAGCAACATAGAGTTAAAACCAGATAATCATGCGTAAATACGATTTGCAATGGAATAAGCATGGGACTATCAATTGTTATTTCACATAACTGGAATTGCATGTTCATGGTCTTTCGAGCCTCTAAACACGGCAATCTAGCCTCACTGCAGCATTGTGAGCGAGGAGTTTAATCTTTCTAGTCGGGCAATCAATTATGTTGTGGCTTTACGGCGAAACGATTGTGGACTCGTATGTCTAACCATTTAACTCAACTTAGCCACAACTACTTCATCGAGTGTGATGTGATCCCAGGCTGGTTCCTCTGGCAACCTGTGTGTCAACCTGCCAAGGTGTTAGGCATATTTCTATCCAAACACAGAACCTCTCCCGAGATTACTTCATGTCCCCTTACATTCTCATGTCCCACCTAGGTAATGCCTTCAAGCTACTTTCCCCTGTTAACAACATGCTTTATGGTGATCAATCATAAAACAACCAACAAATCAGAATGCAAGACGAAAATAACAATCAATAACTTAATTCCAAAACAATATCATAGAATTTCAATCATAATCCATGGCTTCAACCCTAGAGGAAGGGTTCTAGCCATTCATGTTCGTAAACTACTTTTAAACTCTATTAATATAATTCTAAACTACATACTTACATGATTGGTAGATGAGAAGGGAATTTGACAAACGCTAGCTGAGTTCTCCCACTTCTCCCTTCTCTCCTATGCAGTTTTCCAAAATAAAATCGTGGACTTCTGAATTAGGAGCTAAGGGTCCTATTTATAGTAAATGGAGAACCTAAGGGACTTGGCCTGTCATGGACGGCTCCGTGTCACGGAGTGTGGTCATGGGATCACCGCTCCGTGACACGGAGGCATCGCGAAAGCTCATCGAAATCACCCCGAAAATCGGCCTCGGCAGCACTTCGGCTGCGCTGCAGCGGGCACGCCGCTTGGCAGAGCGTTGCGCCTTCTTGATTCGCAGCCACCCCGCCGTGGCATGTTGCCAACGCCACAGTGGGCTGTCTTGGGCAGCCTTCCTGCCGGGGCATGTTGCCGACGCGCAGGTGGGCTGTTTTGGGCCTCCTCTGCCGACGTTCTGGGTGTTGATTCCGCCTAAGCCTCTACTTCACCAACTCATGGATTAGCTCCTCAAAAGTCATCAAACCTACAAAACAAAGGCTAATAATGTTGGTTAGCACATATCTTCACATTTATATAAAATCACATGAAAATGGTAAAATAACTTAGACAACACGACTAATTTAAGTTGTAGGTGTTTATCACGGGCATGATATTTTTGCCCGTGATCACTTCCACCCAGCAACGAAAATGTACCACGATATTGGGCGAGATCTACTTAAAGTATGAAAAGAGAAATAGCCAAATTTGTAGCCCAATGTTCTAACCGCTAAACAGTAAAAGCGAACACCAGAAACTGCCAATAATCCCTGTGACAGTTGTGCCTCTGGAAATGGGAAGCAGTGAAATGGACTTTGTAGCAGGATTACCCCGTACCAGACATAGACATGACTCCGTTTGGGTAATAGCGACAGACCCATCTAAATCAGCCCAGCTTCCCAAAGGAAAGCTACTTTCTCTCGCCGAAGATTATGCCGAATTGTATATCGCTGAAATAGTTAGGATTACACGGTGTTCCAGTATCTATCTCTGATAGAGGAGCACAAATTTACAGCTAGATTTTGCAGCTTGGCTTCAGAGAGGGTCTGGGAATGCAGATTAATTGAGCACGATATCTCCACCTCAGACAGATGGACAGTCTGAACGTGCACTATTTAGACGCGAGGATGCTACGGCGTGTGTGGTAGATTTTGGTTGTGCTGACGAGCATCTGCAATTGATTGAGTTTTCTTATAATAATAACTATCACTCAGCTATCTAGATGGTGCCCTTCGAGGCATTGTATGGGCGAAAATGCAGATCGCCGCTTGGATGGTTTGAAGGGAGAGTCAGCTGATTGGGCGATATTATTCAACAATCGAGGAGAAGGTAAAGCTTATTAGAGAACGCCACTCACTGCATAGAGTCGCCAGAAATCGTATGCTGATGTGCGTAGACCTGGAATTTGATATGAATGACTAGGTATTTCTGAAAGTATCTGATGAAAGGGGTGATGAGATTCGCAAGAAAGGTAAGCTCACGTCCGAGATTTGTTGGGCCTTATCAAATTCGTCAAAGGATAGGCCAAGTGGCATATGAGTTGAACTTGCCTCCAGAATTAGAATCCGTTCATCCGGCTCCTTTCACGTGACGATGCTAAGGAAATGCATCGGAGACCCATTCAGAGTAGTTCCAGTCCAGGATGTCCAGGTTACAGAAGAGCTGGCCTACGAAGAGGTTCCAAAAGGGCTATCTTAGATAGACAACATTTGTAGATTGGAGAACCAAAGATATTGCGTCTCACAAAGTACTATGGCGTAATGGTGGAACAGAGGAGGTGACTTGGGAGGCAGAGGAAGATATGAAACCAGACATCCTCACTTATTTCAAGCCTAGTCAGTCAAGAGGTATGTTCGTATTGTTATTTTATGCAGTGCCTTATAGTACATGTATAAATGAAATAATCGATTCCAATCTTTCATGTGATGAATACTATAGCATTGTGTGGAGTAATTGGGATGGACTTTTCTACATTTCGTGTTTTTGAGATAGTCCATATTACAGGGAAACTCTGCCAAAATTTTTCTAGAAATAGGTTTGGGGTAAGTTGACAACTCCTTATAATAGAAGTTTACATTCGGGACGTAATGTTTTAAAGGGGGAGAATTACACCTCGTAAATTCTCGATATGCGAAGTTGGGTTTGCTCCGCATGTTGGTTAAGAGTTTTCTTGATTGCCATACATGCTAGGAAGAGGCCTGGAAAGACTGAATAAGAAATCCGTTGAAACCATCGCGGGAAGGAGTCGGGCAGAGCTCTCCGTGATGGCATTGTGTCATGGAGGGAGGGCCGCCGCGATGGACTCCGTGGACACGTTGGCCCTGTCCAGCTCAAGTATATAAGCCTCCAAATCCCGGTTTATTTCATAAGTTTTCAAAAATTTGTGAGAACGCGAGAGAAACAGAGGAGAACGAGAGATATTTGATAAATTTCCTTTTTGATTACGCCGTCAAAACGGTCCAAACTCGAATTAAATCCTAGATACCGAGGTATTTATAGCAAGGGAGCACTTTGCCGGATTTAGTTTCGTGGGAAATTCAGTCGGTAAATCATCGTGCTACCGAGCCAAGGTAAGTGGAATTGCTCCAATTAGTGCCGTCAGTATTCTAGCCTTAAATGAGTATTTCTCCTGGACTTTCGAGTAATAGCGAGTTACCGTTTTTCGATAAGCCAAATTGGGCTATATATATATATATCAAAAGTTATGTTTTCTTCCGCATTGTTGGTATATCAGCTCCTAATTGATATATATATGTTAATGAAGTTGGGAGAAATAGCTGAAGTACTGACCGAGCTTCGCCCTCGTTAGTCGGAAAATCCAAGCGAAGGTCATGTAAAGCTAATTCCTCGGCAAGTTAGTAACTAAGACAGATAGCGTGTTATATAGAAGAAAGAATTCAAGTCAAGAATTGAGTCCACGAGTTTAGCTAGCGTGTTTTGAATTTAGCAAGCATGTTTATACATATGACATATGTTCAGAATAAAGTAAGCAATATCAAACAGTCAACTAATATCCCAGATACATAGTCGACAGCCGATAATTATCACGTATACAAAAGATGCTGCACAGTCGATACTATCCTGCATATAGTATAATTCAGTATGAGAATCAGTATAACACAGAAAAGGTACAAAATGAGAAATCGAATCTGTGATAATATTTCTCTAGCTCAAACATGCTTGCTATGTGATTATTGATTGTTGAGACTTGTTTGTGTTATGAGGGCAATCTCTTTGAGCGTCCCCGCGCCCCCGGCTGGTAATCGTGCCGCCCACCATGAGGGTGGGTATACGTCACTCCAAGGAGTGGCATGCCGTCCGCAGTAGGACGAAGATGGGATGAAGTTTCCCCATATCAGGCTGATCAGCATAGCAGTACAGTTTACCCTGCTGTGCGCTTCCTCCTGTGGCATGCATTACAAATACGCATACACAATTATAGTTTGGCTGTAGATATGTGATAGGAGTCCTCCGAGCTCAGACAGTTATTTATATCAAAGGCCATAGCCCGGAGCTGAGACCCAGGGGGCGGTAGAGGTGCTCGTGTAGTAAGTAGACGAGTGGAGTGACTTATTTTTGGTGGTTTTGAATTCCGGGTAGGGGTATATAGATTGTTTGTTGCTGGCACCTTCCGCTGGAGGGCTGGTATATCCTGTTGCTATATATATGTGTATATGTTATATATTAGCTAATAGACAGCAGATTCCACGCGACAGGTATGCTCCTGCCTTATTAACAGTACAGAAAAGTTTGAATTAGATTCTATCACTCATACAGATCCGTATATTTCCTCGCTATTCCAGGTTTCTAGTTATGTTGTTTATATTTAGATGTGTTCAGTTGCTTTGCATACTCGGTACCAGTGGTATTGACGCCCGCTTGGGGCACTGCATTACTTGCCTGCAGGTACCATAGACGAGGAGTCGATCCCTCGTGATTCCAGCCAGCTCATTGAGTCATCCGCTCCTGTCATCCTGGAGCAGGGACAGCCTAGAGGTCTATTTTCTTTGTTGTACAGTATGGGTAGGTTGGGGCCCTGTCCTAGCCATTTTATCAGTATTCATAGAGGCTTACAGATTGTGTATATATATCTCCCCGTGGTTAGTTAGCCTGGGCTGTGTGGGGCCTGTTCATCGGTCTAGGAGACGACTACAGCACGCAAGTGCACGTGGTCGAACAAGTAGTAAAATGGCTCAAGTAAGCTAAGTATCAATCCTATTGGTGGACTGACCAAGGTAACAATCGAACTAAGTGTCAATGAACTTTAACTCTTAAAATGCAGACAACAGTTTGAAGAAGATTTTGGGAGTTTGTTTCCTAATTTATGCTAATCTAACATAAATGTACAATTTGAGTCTGAACTATAGTTATGAGCATGCTGAGGCTAAATCGAACATGTAAAGAAGTAATTTATCGATACAATTCGGTTAATCTTTCCTTCGGTTCCTAGTCAAGAATTATTGCCTATGGATTAGTATTTAACCCAACTTAAGAATCAAGAACTCCACCTACATTTCGTGATAAAAAGAAATTCATGTTCTATCCATACATAACAAATTCCTTAATTGACTAATTGGACTTTCAGATATATTTCTATCCTGAAGGTAAATCAATTCTCAATTTTTCCAAACTAAGAAAAGACTGGGCTAATCCTATCAATTCACAACTTTCCACCCTTTTCTCTTTCGAGTTGAAACCTACTTTTTAGATATACAATAACATTGGCCACATATTAATGCAGTAAGAACAAGAATTAATAGAACAACCATGGAAGAAAAGATGAAAAACCAAAATGATCAACAATGTACATTTCCACTACAAATGTTCTTAACCTCAGCAAGAAGTAAAGTTAGCCACTCATTTGTGGATTAAAGACATCAAATGAGTGTAAATCATACAAATAATTTGAAATAAAGAAGAAAGAGATGGGAGAAGAACCCTAAGAAGAAAGAAAGAGCTGGCCAACGTGCCACAGCCCAACGCGCACCTTCACACTCCTCACGCAATTGACACCCACGGATAACTACTTTGGCTCGACAATTTAAGCTACTAAGATACCGATTATTTAAACACAAAGAAATCATCAAGAAAACATGTATAGTCTCATCAGTACAATGACATTCAATACATCAAGACATCCTAGACTTAAGAATCGACTTCGGATATCGGCAAACTCATGCAAATCAGCTTGATCAAGATATCCGAAGACGAAATTCACCCTCGCTGCCATGTGCCTCAACACAAGAGAATTTCCCTTTCAATCATAAGGAACAAAACATTACATGCAGGGGCATATAAACACGATTTCGCTCTCTCTCTCCCAAAGAATTCACATGCATCATGTCATGAACCATAGGCTTGCCTCTAGTGTATTACTTCCACTAATATAAGGACAATGGTGATGTAAGATCACATAGGACTTAACGAGTTGTAATGTGTTACTAACTAGTAAATATCACAATCCAATAGCAGCTAGCATCTCACACTTTTCAATACATCCCATCAACATTAGGTATTGTTTCTTCCCTTCATCCTCCCATTCTTGAAGTCTTTCTTTATTTTTGTCCCCATTTCTTTAAGCACACTCACTAAAGTAACAAAGATTAGCTATACATCTTCATTTTATTTAATTTACAGCAAGTGCCCTTTGACCTTTCTTTACTTTCACCACTTGCGCTTTTCTTCTTTTCACCGTTCTCACTCCTGACACTGTGGAAAAATTATATTTTTTTTTTCTTGAGCGCTTAAGAGTTCTCGATCACCACTCGATAATGAAAAGTAGGGGTTAAGCTCGGTTTGTACTGACGAAAGACAAAAATAGCTAAAGGCTCAAAGGGCTAACTAGGATGTACTTTCAAGGTAGGTATGATAATGGAAAATCGTTAAATCAAAGAAACGCCTAAATCCTTTCCTACACTATAGCATCCTTCATTTCATTTCTCGCTACACAATAATTGCAAGTTTCTAGACAATCTCATTAGCATGGACATCGAACTCACCACACACTATTGCACATGCTCAACTCAAGACATATTCACAGACTCTTCAATCAGCTAATTACAAGAATTCAAACATTAACCCTCAATCACACCGAATCGAACTCTTTGGCCTAGGCATTCAACATGTTTACAAAGTTGCATGCTTTCTGCTGTCAAATCACCTTTGCATTCTAAATATCATGTACAACACGCAACAAGACTTCCGAACCATAAAGTAGTGACACGATTGGGATACAAACAAACAAAAGAAAAATCAATCAAAAAGAAAAAACTACTCCTATCAACTACATTTACCTTTTAAGACGGCCGTCATCCATCCATCATAGGGAACGGTCACTATTCACGACTTCAGTTCAATGGGACTATTCCCGGTAAAAGCACCGAAAACAAATGCCGAGAAACCTAATCAAAACAATTTAACGAATTTTTTTAAAATATCGATAATTTCGATAAAACCAAAAATTACACAACCAACTAACAAAACCTACACAAAGACACAAAAGCTTCACATTAATTACAACACTGATTTACAATACAAAAACATAAACACAAAATCACAGGGTCAAGCAATTTTTTTTCACAAGCACAACAATAAAACATGAACATAAACAATAACAAAACAACCATCACCTAACTACTCCCACTTAATACTTAAAGTCCGAACACTGTCCCGTGTTCAAGCAAATTTCTCAAAGATAGCACAAAAGTAGGTGGTGAAACTCTCTGATCAATCGAAGTATTCAATTTCTTCGTCGTCGCTGCTTCATCCCCTATATCTGAGTCGCCCCCATCTTCATCCGACTCAATATCTCAGTCCTCACGACGTGTCTCCTCATCGGTGGGGACATCATCATTTACAGGCTCCACAAAGGCTGGCCCCAATCGGCATAGAGCTCCTGTGCATTTTCGCCAAGGGGTAGTCCAAGTCGAGCTGTCACAACTCATCTTCTGCTGTGGGTATCCCGCCTATGCGCACCGCAAAGATTCGCATCCCGAACATACGGCTTACATTAATAATCCCGAGCATGTCGCTCGGCTAGTGTGAGAACTTGCCCATGAGTGGTGTCGGGTGCCTTGGTTTAGGTGACATCCACGGCATGCCTATCCATATGCGGGATGTAGTCCAGTGGCCTCACTCAATATCTGTGCCTCAGAGGGAATGTGGTCAAAAAGAAACCACCAAACCCGCACTGTGCCCTTTGATGCAAACGTGGCTCTCTTCATGGCGAGATGATCACCGCCTCAATATTAATCTCCGTACTCTTCATCGTGGCATAGACCAAGAAACACACGATCCGTGACATTTGTCGCACTCACCGCAGGAACACAATTTTGAGCTGCATCCTCGTCTTCCTCGTTCATTTGCGAGTAGGGCAGTAAACCGGGATGGTAGCCTCTCCTTATGCCTGCTCCACCGTGCCTTCGAACGGGCTCCACACAGAGTGCATTCCTGGATGCCATCCGCATATGGTGGAGTGATGTTCAACGCTGGAGTACATGGGCGTCTCGTGGTCCTGCCCCAAAATGGTATTAAGGTGATGGGGCTCAAAAGTGACAATTTGCCACCTTATCTTGACAAAGGTGACTACGGAGCGTCGGTCCCAGTTGGCGTAGAACTCCTGAATGAAATGAAGATTTCATTCTTGGGCTCTTCAAAGATGAAATTCAGCCTGACAGCGTCAATCTTAAGTGTACGATTCTGGGAATTCCCGTGCCAACGGCTCCTTTGCAATGTGCTCCTCGGGAAGTATTTGTTCTCCATGCTTTGTGTACCACTTATTCCCTTTCGTCGTCACCCATCGGGTTCCGTATTGACGGCGTTACCGCACGGAACCGCTGGTGCTGCTAAATCGCTTCTCCCAGTCTGATCCTTTCTCCCGCGCCCAAGGAAGCGCCTTTCCTTTGTCTTGCCTGCTCAGCTTACTGTTCCTATCAAACCAAACAGACAGTCCCAATGTTAGTCAAATCAAATTAGCTTCGACTAAGGTTGGGTTGCTTAGGCCACTCCTAATATTCTAGTCTTTAGCCACAATCACAACATTACGGCAAGACATCCTCTTTTCAATTTACATAAAAAGAAACAACAACATGCCTCGCGCATTCAGAGAATCCGATGGAATAAATTTTCATGTACTACCCACTTCGTACAACTAATCAAAATATCACCATCGATCCCATTTCATTTTCCTAGCACTTAGCAAAAATTTCTAACAACAACAACCTATGGAATTCACCAATTTCTAAGTGCATATCAACAATTTCATTCTCCCGAAAATCCATCGCTTTCTTAGCATATTCACATTAAGTACAACACAATTTACCTCACCCAACATGCACAACCCAACAAAAATTTCACATTTCAACTACATTTAATTTCTTCGTATTCAAATTTAACCTAGCTACAAATTCTTTTACAAAATTGATCAAGCATGTATTTATCGAGTTCATACAATCACAATGATACTACGAACATCAATCAACAATAACTTAAATGAATTGAAGCTCAATTTATACTTAGGGCAAGGTTTTACTCACCTCACATGCTCAAAATTGAAAAATTAGGCAAGAATTGAGATGAAGTGAAAGAACATACCTTGGGCCCGATGAACTAAGAAAGGTTGAAGAAACCCGTGCCTAGGTCCGTATCACGTTAAAGGAGGAATTTGTGGGCTTTTGTCGCGTTAGGGAGAAGGAATGGGGAAAAATGAGGAAATTTGGGGTAAAAAGTGATTTTGCGCGGGTCACCCGGCATCCTGGCAGACCCAACGCGGGAATAGCCCTCAACGCGTCACGGACTTTAACGCAGCACCTCTGTGACACGAAGCCATCACGTGGGCAATTTGAAATTTTAAAAATTCCAGAATTACACTCTAACGGACACATGGAGGGTAACGCTGAGGCTCCTCTCCATGACACGGAGCCATCGTAAGTGCTCACCGTCAGCCACTTTTTATTATTATTTTTTTTTTCTATATTTTTTCCTTTGCAATTCTTTACATTTCTGCCCTCCGTTCAAACTAAAATTCATCTCACTACAAGAAATTGGATAGAAGGGAGTTAACTTCAATTTGATAATTTCTAAGATTAATTATTTAATTAAAAAATTATTGATTTTTTTTATTTTTTTTGTTTTTTTAATTTTATATTCATTTTGGTATTAGTTGTTAATTGTTTTTTTAAGAATTTTAAAATTTTCCCAAGCCTCAACTTAACATTTTAACGAGGGCGAGGAATACTCCCTGAAGCCTTTAGGCCTAGCTAACCAGCATGCTTTCGTTCAACTTTGCACAAGTGGGTGTTCGACCCCACACTTTTTCTCTTTCATGCTTCTATAGCTTCCTCCTCCACGGGGTACCTCGTGACTTCCCTCCATCTGTGCTTAACTTTCCACCAAAACAACAAAAGATAGAAGATAAATAAAATCAACTCTAATGCAAGAAATTAAAATGCAATTCTGGTACCTTGGGTTTCTCTCCCCAAGCAGCGCCTAATTTTATGTCGCGGCACGACGTATTACGTTTCACCACTTTTCTCCCACCTTGAGGATATGAATCTCTACCCCTAATTTCTTCTCTAATTTCCTTTTTATGTTCTAGGGGTGTAGGTGAGAAATTGTAAGGACCAAGCAGTAGGATGTTGTCTTTTGAACTTATTGGCCCTCAAGTAAGCGGTCATTTGTCTTTCCAGTCGGCAAATTTCAAAATATACGGGGCCTGGTCCTCCTCTAGACATTTCTCATAAGCTTCGGGAGACTCCATTCTCATGTCGTCAACCAAACTCAATGTCGAAAAATGTTTCGAGTGGGGTCCAATGCACCACGATTCTGAAACTGCATTGTGATTGACCTCCTTACTTGAATACAGGTCCCCTCGCACGCAAGATCCGTCTCTCCATCAATGATAAAATGGGGTATAATTCCATTCGTTCTTCAGTGCTAGAACTTTCCATAAGTGTGAGCCCATCACAGGACACTCAAGAGATTCTAATTGTTTACGTTATCCAAATTCACCCTTTCTTCCTCTTGTAGTTCCTCTTGAACATCGCCAATCGTTACCTGCAATTTACCCCAAGCTTCAGCCTCAGCAATTATCTCCGTGACTTTAACGCTCATCCTTTCTAGAGCCTCTGCATTCTCCTCTTGCTGAACTTCCTCAATGCCATCCCCTCCTTTATTTCTTCTGATTGCTCAAGGAGTTGTTTCAAGATGTCTTCTATTCGAGCTTGGCGTCCCAAGTCCTCATTTTCAGCAGTTTCCATAATTCATCAAAAACAATAGAATGACTGGCAGAAGCCTGGGGAAGGGGAGTATGCACTTGGACAGCCATCCCAATGGCCATCTCGACTACTCACATATTGCCAATGTTACAGTGTTGCTGGGCTATGGTGTCCTCCCGAAATTCATACAAGATTCGCTAAAATATAAGTATCCACCATTTAAACCATTTATGTTCCACGATGTCATGTCAAGAAGGGTATCTGAAAAAAAATCAAAAAGAATTTAAAACACATATCAAGCCACGTTGTCAGCACTTATATGGAAATTGTACACTAACACTCAGAAAACAATTTTACCAATTGCCAGTCCCCGCAATGGCGCCAAAACTTTTTCGCCGGTCTAGAGACGACTACACGCAAGTGGTTGAACAACTAGTAAAATGGCTCAAGTAAGCCAAGCATCGATCCCACAGGGACTGGATCAAGGTAACAATCGAATCAAGTGTCAATGAACTTTAACTCTAAAATGCAGACAACAGTTTAAAGAAGATTTTGGGAGTTTATTTCCTAATTTATGCTAATCTAAAATAAATGTACAATTTGAGTCTGAACTATAGTTATGAGCATGCTGAGGCTAAAACGAACATGGTGGTAAAGTAATTTATCGATATAATTCGGTTAATCTTTCCTTCGGTTGCTAGTCAAGAGATTGTTGATGCCTATGGATTAAAACCTCAGATTAACCAACTTAAGAATCATGAACCTTCCACCTACATTTCTGATAAAAAGAAATCATGTTCTATCCATACAAAATCGAATCCTTAATTGACTAATACGACTTTCAGGTATATTTCTATCCTGATGGTAAATCAATTCTCAATTTTCCCAAACTAAGAAAAGATCATATCCTATCAATTCACAACTTTCCAATTTCTTTCTTTCGAGTTGAAACTGACTTTTAGATATGTTACTTAAATATTGGCACATATTAATGCAGTAAGGCAAGGAATTAATAGAACAAACTATGAAGAAAGATGAAAACCAAATGATCAATAATTGCTACATTCCACTTCAAATGTTCTTAACCTCAAAGAAGAAGTGAATTTAGCCACTCATTTGTGGATTAAACATCATCAAATGAGTGTAAATCATACAAACAATTGAAATAAAGAAGAAAGAGATAGAGAAGAACCCTAGGATATTCGTCCCCTCAACTGCCTGTAACCCACGTTCTTGCTCAACCAAGTTAGAATTATTAAAAATGAACCTAAGTGTGCTATTTATACTAGTGGGATTTTTCCCTGAATAACAAGCAACGTGTCACAGAGTGCATCGCGGAGCACTGCCTCCGTGACACGGCACAAACGCTGACCCTTACCGAATCCGACCTGCAATTATGCCCAACGTGCCACGATGTGCAACGCGGGGCTTGGTCAACGTGTCACGGCAATCGCACACCTTCACTGGAATTCCATTTCCGGTGATGTCCAACGTGCCACGGAGGCAACGCGGACTCACTGAACTTAGCTAATTTTAATCAACCGGGGCGTAATGCCTGCGATGGCAGCGTGACACGGCTCCATCGAGAGCCCCTTTATTTTCTGCAACTCCTTAGCCTTTTCCACTGCTCGCTCCCGAGTCCATTCCAGATTTCTCCCAACATGCATCTTAGCTTTCTAAAAATACATTTTTCCTGCAAAACAACACTAATCATGTTGGTTAGTATAAATTCGCATTTTAACTACAAATTACATGAGAATGCACAAATATTGATGGGTAAACAAGACGAAATGACGCATTTATATCACTTGGGCATATAATTCTGCCCAAGATCAGGGTCAGTCCATTCATTTAGCTGTTTAGTGCTGTTGATTGCGTTGGCCATGGTTCAGATAGTAGTGGTAACTTTGCCGGTCACATAGATGTTCAGTATTCTTTATATTGAGTTAGAGATAACTAGACAGGCAAAAGCAGGTCTTGTAGGCCCAGGTTTTCCTATGTAAGTGTGATTTTGGTTGAATGATATTATAGGACAGGTGGCTATAGGCCTGGGCTTGGTTTGAGGCTGTATTTGCGCTCATTATATAGCCCGTTGATTCCATACATCTTAGTTAGAGCCAGACAGGCACCAGATGTGCTTAGGCTCAGTAGTTTAGCAGTCCAGGTCCTAGACCAGGGTGCCAGTCATACCCCCGCTATGGGAGCGTGACAAATCATGGAACACAAATGGTTTAAAATGGTTGATACCTGGCATTTTGGCGAATCTTGTCTTAATTGCGGGGGACACCACTCTGTGGCAACACTGTAACACGTGCAATAGATATGGTGGTCAAGATGGCCATTAGGATGGCTGTTCGAATGCATACCCTCTCCCCTGAGCCCCTACTATGATCCTTCTATTGTTTTTGCTGAATATAGGCATGTTGGAAAATGCAGGGACTTGGGATGCCAAGCTCAAATAGAAGACATGCTGAAATGTAACTACTTGAGCAATCAGAAGCAATGAAAGAGGCGACAAGTAAGTACTTCGAGAGTTCAGCAAGAAGAGAATGTAGAGGCTCTAGAAAGGGGATGAGCGTTGGTAAAGTCACGGAGATGATTGCCGTATCGAAGCTTTTGGTGAATTGCATGTAACAGATTGCTAAAGGATATTCAAGAGGAACAAAAAGAGGAAGACAAGGGTGAATTTTTTGATGAAGCCCGACAATTAGAATCTCTTGGTTGTCCCCGTGATGGGCTCACACTTATGGAAAACTCATTCGTAAATAGCGTGAGATAGAGTATAATCCACTTGACACTAATGGAGAGACAGGGATGTTGATGTGGAGAAGGTGTGATACAAGTAAGGGTGTCAATCACAATGCAAAGTTTCAGGAGTCGAGTGTGCGTATTGACCCCACTGCAGCTTACTTTTTATTATTGAGTTTGGGTGATGACATAGAAATGGTGTCTTCCAAGCTTATAAAGAAATGTCTAGAGGAGGACCAAGCCCCGTATATTTTGAAATTTTACTAACTCTTCGAAGCGACAAAATGACTTCGCTTACTTAACAGCCAATAAGTTCAAAAGCAATATCTACCGCCATCCATACAATTTTTCACCACCACCCTCGAGCGTAAGAGGAAATTAGCAAACCAGTAATTTCTAAGGAAAACATACCTATTGTTAGCTAGGCCTAAAGGCTCGTGTGAGTATTCCTCACCCTCTTTAAATGTTGTTGATGCTTGGAGGAAAATCTTAAAATTTTTGTAAGCAATAATTTTTTGTGAATGTAAGGTTTGTGAGAAATATTTGAAAAAAAGAAAATAAATATATAAATAAATAAAGAAATGAAAAAAATTGTGCATTGAAACCTATAAATTCTAACCAATTTCTTATTGTGAGATGATTTTTACGTGGAACGGAGGGCAAAAATGTAAAGAATGCAAAGGAAAAAATTGAGGAGAGAAAAATTAAAGTGGCAGGACAACAGAGCCTACGATGGCTCCGTGTCCAGGAGGAGGGCCTCCGCGTTACCTCCGTAACACGTTGAAGGCAATTCTGGAATTTTATACAAATCTCCAGTAACACCTATGCGATGAGCTGTCACGGAGGGTGCTCCGCTGCTACCCTCCGTGACACATTGAGGTGTTATTCGCCCGGGTCTTACCGGGTCACTGGGTAACCGGCGCGAAAACACCTCCTTTTAACCCTCCCGAAATCCCCTCATTTTTCCCCATTTTTCACTCCCTCCACGACAAACACCCAAAAATCCACCCTTCCCCAACGTGACACGGACCTAAGATCAAAGTTTCTTCAATTTTTCTCTTCAGTCTACTGAATTAAAGGTACGTTCTTCTTGAACTTAACTCAATTTTGCTTAAATTTTTGATTTTGAGCATGTGAGGTGAGTAAACTTGCCCTAAGTGTAAATTGAGCTTGAATTCAATTAAGAGTATTTGATTGATGTTCGGGAGAGAATGGGTGATTGTATGAACTCCGATAAATACATGCTTGATTGATTTTGTGAAATTGGTAGCTAGGTTAGAAGATGAATAGGAAGAAACTAAATGTGGTTGGAAATGAAAAATTGGGTTGTGCATGTTGGTGATGGGATTTATGTTGTGATAAATGTTGAATATGCTAAATAAACAAGGAATTTCGAAAATGAAAGTGGTGAATTGCATAGGTTTTTGTTGTTGAAAAACAAAAAATTTTTGGCTAAGTGCTATGTGATGTAATGGAATTGATGGTGATATTGTGATTAGTCAGACGGGTCCGAGTAGTACATAGAATTTATTCCATCGTATTATCGTGGAATGCACGAGGCATGTTGATTGTTAAAATTGGAAAAAGAGGATTGTCTTGCCGAACTGTTGTAATTGTGGCTGAAGACTAAGTGTGGTATTAATTAACCCAACCTTAGTCGAAGCTAATTTTTGACTTGAATAACATTGGGACTGTCTATTTGATTTGACAGGAACGATGTCGAGCAAGCAAGACAAAGGAAAAAGCGTATCTACATCGGGCGCCGGAGAAAAGAATAAGTTTGGGGAACAAGAGTTCCAGCAGCACCAGCTGGCCTGGCAGCCAACGTCGTCAATACGAAACCTGATTGGTGACGGACGAAGGGAAGAAATGGTGATGAGCACAAGGAGAACAAATACTTCCCTAAGGAGAATATTGCAAGGGAGCCACTTGCACAAAAAGAATTCTAGAATCGTACAGCGCATTGACGCCAGATGAACTTCATCTTTTGAAGAGCCTAAGGAGTGCAATCCCATCTGATTCGGGAGTTCTACGCCAACTGGAACCCGATACTCCGTAGTCACACCGTTAAGATAAGGGGGCAGGTTGTCACCTTTGAGCCCCATCACCTTAATGCCATATTGGGGGCGCGACGCCCATGTCCTCCGCGCAGCCTGAACATAACTCCACCTTATGCGGATATTAGACGCACTCTGTGTGGAGCCCGCTTGACAGCACGGTGAAAGCAGGCACAAGGAGAGGGGCTACCATCGCATAATCGCCTTACTCTCAAATGAACAGGGAAGCTAGGATTTGCTTTAAAATTGTTTGCTCGCTCGATCCCGGGGTGCACATGACAGCTGTCACCCCGGATCGTGTCTGCTTGGTATATGCCCTGATGAAAGGGTTGGAGATTAATGTTGGGGTGGTGATCATCTCCGGCACAGAGAGCCCGTTTGCATCAAGGGAACAGGCCGGGTTTGGTGGCTTGTTGATCACGTTCCCGAGGGCCCGGATATTGAGGAAGAGGCCTTGGACTACATCCTATGGATAGGCGCTTGGACGTCACTAAAACTAAAGGCACCCGACACCACTCATGGCCGCTTCACACTTGGCGAGCGACATGCTCGGGATGATCAAAGGACATGGCCCGTATGTTCGATGTAGATGTTGCGCTTGGCGCATAGGCGGGGAGGCCAATAACAGAAGATTAGCTGTTGCAACTCGACTAGACCTTCGTCAATCTCTTTGGCGAAAATGCTCGGCTCTATGCCGAGTGGGGCCACCTTTTGTGGAGCTCAGATGACGATGTCCCCACCTATGAGGAGACACACCGTGAGGACTCGATATTGAATCGGACAGAAGACGGCGGGAGCGATTTAGATATGGGAGATGAGGCTGCGGCACCTGATGAAGAAATTGAATAATTTGATCAGGGAGTTTCACCACCTACTTTTGTGCTATGTTGACGGTGAACACCGGGGACAGTGTTCAACATGGGTGGGTGGGAGTAGTTAGGTGCTGGCTGTTTTGTTGTTGTTTATGTTCATGTTTTGTTGTTGTGCCTGTGAAAAATTGTGACCCTGTGATTTTGCATATGTTTTGTATTGTAAATCGGTGTTGTAAATGAATGTGAAGCCGCTAGGTGTCAGGTTGAGTTGTTGTTAGCCGGTTGTGTAAATATTTTTGTTTCTATCGAAATTATCAATATTTTTGAAAGTTTTGTTGGATTATTTTATGATTGGGTTTCGGCGTTTGTTTTTGGTGCTTTTACCGAGAATTGTCCCATTGAACCTAAGTCGTAGATAGTGACCGTTCCCTTATGATGGATGGATGACGACCGTATTAAGGGAAATGTAGTCGATAGGAGTAGTTTCTTTCTTTTTATTTTTCTTTTTGTTTGTTTATTTCCAAACGTGTCGCGCTTTTATGGTTCTGGAATTCTTGTTGTGTATATGTTATGGTATTTAGAATGCAAAGGCATCTATATAAATCATGCAACTATGTAAATATGTTGAGATACCTAAATAGAATAGAGTCTGATTTTGGTGTGATTGAGGCTTAATGCTCAATTTTGTAATTATCTTTTACTAAAGAGTCTGTGAATATGTCTTGAGTTGAGCATGTGCAATGAGTGTGTGGTGAGGTTTCGATTATTCCATGCTATTATAAAGTGTCTAGAACTTGCTCCGGTGTGTGTGTAATGGAAACGAAATGAAGGATGTGTATTGTACGAGAGGATGTAGGCATTTCTTTTGATTTAACCGAAATTTTTTCCATTATCATACTAATTTGAATGTGGCTATCCAGTTAGCCCTATTGGAGCCTTTAGCCTATTTTTTCTTTCGTCGAAAAGGTACAAATCGAGCTTAATCCTTTCTTTCAATTAGCCTTGAATTTGATCCAAAACTCTTAAGCGCTCAAGAAAAGTAATTTTCCACAAAGGTCAAGGAGTGAGATGTGTAAAAAGAAAAGAAAAGTGAAGTGGTAAAAGTAAAGAAAAGTTCAAAGGTGCACTCTTGTTGAATTTAAATAAAATGAAGATGTATAACTAATCTTTGTTGTTAACTGAAAGTAAAGAAATGGGAAAAAAATAAAGAAAGACTTCAAGAATGGGAGGATGAAGGAAGAAAATGATGTCTCATAATGCTGATGGACAGCTGAAAAAGCGCTTAAGGATGTTAGTTGCTATTATTGGTTAGCTAGTATTTACTTCAGTTCCTTAGCTTACATTACAACCTCATAGTCTCCACGGATCTTATGTTACTGTTATTCTTATATTAGTGGAGTAATACACTAGGTGTTTTATGAACTACGACAGGATGCATGTGAATTCTTTGTGAGAGAGCGAAATCGTGTTCATATATGCCCCGTATGCAATGTTTTTGAGATCATATGATTGAAAAGGGGGAAATTCTCTAAGTTGTAGGCACATGCTGACGAGATTGAAATTCGTGTCGGATGTCTTGATCAGCTGATTGGAAGGAGTTTGCCGGGAGACTAGAGTCGATTCTTGGGCCTAGGAGGTCCTAATGGTGAATGTCATTGGTATTGATAAGACTATGCATGATTTCTGATGATTTGCTATATTGGGCCAATCGAGCCCAACCGTACTGAATTGTCGAGCCAAAGTAGCTATGAGTGGGTGTTTCACTGTATGAGATGTGAGATTATTGTTCGAGGGATGAACAAGGTTTTAAGTGTGGGTTGGAGGATCTCGGGCAGAATTATATGCCCAAGTGATATCAATGTCATTTCTATCAGCGTTATCCATCGTTATTTACATTCTCATGTGATTGGTAGTTAAAATGTGAATTTATACTAACCAAACATGATTAGTGGTTTTGCAGGAAAAAATGTAATTTTAGAAGCAAGATGCATGTTGGGAGAATGGGAATGGACTAGGAAGCGAGCAGTGGAAAGGGCCAAGGAAAAGGAAGAATAGCGCCCAATGGAGCCGCAGGTCAGCGCCCATCGCGGAGGCCTCCTTTTTTCCCGGATGATTTAATGGCCAATTTCCAGTGGAGGTCCGTTGCCTCTGTGGCATGTTGGCCATAATTACTCGGAACATTAGAAATCGTGGTGTCTGCATCGGTACCGTGGCACGTTGGCCAAGCACCGCGCTGTACGCCGTGGGCACACTAAGGAGTAAAGCTGAAGGACCGGATTCCAGCAGGTCCGCGTTTGCTTCGTCACAGAGGTAGTGTCTGGCGATGTACTCCGTGACACGTTGCTTGTTATTCCGGGGAAAATTCCCACTAGTATAAATAGCACACTTAGGTTCATTTTTAATAATTCCATTGAGTTGAGCAAGCACATACATGCAGCTGAGGGACGAAAATCTTTAGGGTTCTTCTCATTCTTTGTCATTTATTTCAATTGTTTGTATGATTTACACTCATTTGATGATGTTGAACTTACAAACGAGTGGCTAAATCTACTTCTTGTTGAGGTTAAGAATAAATGAAAGTTATGTAATTGTTGATCATTTTGGTTTTTCATCTTTTCTTCCATGGCTGTTCTATCAATTCTTGTTCTTACTGCATTAATGTGTGGCCAATATTAATGTATATCTAAAAGTCCGATTTCATCTCGAAAGAGAAAGAAATTGGAAAGTTGTGAATTGATAGGATATGATCTCTTCTAGTTTGGAAAATTAAGAACTGATTTACCTTCGTAATAGAAATATATCTGAAAGTTTATTTAATAATTACGAATCTGCTTTTTGTATGGCTAGAACATGAATTTCTTTTTATCATAGAAATGTAGGTTGAAGGTTCACATTTTAAGTTGGGTTGAATACGAGAGTTTTAATCCATAGGCATGCCAATTCTTGACTAGCAAACTCTAAGGAAAGATTAACCGATTTGTATCGATAAATTAAGTTTCCCCGCATGTTCGTTTTAGCCTTAGCATGCTCATTACATAGTTCAGACTCAATTGTAATTTTGCTTTAGATTAGTATAAATTAGGAAACCAACTCTCTCAAAATCTGCTTTAAACTGTTGTCTGCCTTTTTAGAGTTAGAGTTCATGAACACCTGAATTACTATTACCTTTTGGTCCAGTCCTCAGGATCGAGCATTTGGCTTTCATTTAGCTTTATTTAATACTTTTTCAACCACGTGTACTGGTGTGTAAGCTGCGAAACAGACCGAATAAGAGTCTTGACTCGCGAGGAAACATTTCTGCTAATCAGAGTCCCCACTGACTAAGGAAACATTCTCGGCTATGGAGAGTCCTGACCTGACTAAGGGAAACATTCTCTGCCATGGAGTGTCCTCACCGACTAAGGAAACATTCTCTGTTGTGGAGTCCAATTGACTAAGGGAAATATTTTCTGCTAATGAGAGTCCTGATATAAGCTAAGGGAGACATTATCTACAATGAGAACTCTTGACTCAAGCTAAGGAGCATTCCGATCACCGAGGGAAACATTCTGCCATGGAAAGTCCAAATAAAATTAGAACATGGAGGTCATTTGTCCATGTCATTTGTTTAGTCTAAGTCATTTCAGCTAATTAGAGACATGAGCATCTGTCTGTTTACATCATATTGAAATCATTTAGGATTGATTAAGGCTACTTCTTACTAACAACAAGACCAAAGTTGGTCTGAAGGATCATCATTCCTCGTGCTTTATCATAATTAATATTGTCATAGTCCCAAATCATCATAGACCATACATCTACTTATTAATCATTGTTATAGATCAAGTCACACGTGGAGACACACCACCACATTTGAATCTTGAAATTCGTATTACATAGCATGTATATGATCTTAGATCATAAGATCCTATAGTATCCAAATCATACCTTAAATATATACCTTTAAATAATATATTCTATATTTACAAAATACCCATATAATCAACCCATACCTTGAACATGTACATTGAGATCATGATAAAAGCATATGAATATTTCCTGAACCCCATTTAGAAATTTACTATAAATCATCATGAGATTCATGATCATTTCATTACCATAGGTTCAACTTATACATATTGAAATATTTACATTGAAGTGATAGTGTAAACTTGTATATACTTCTTACATTTATCAAACCTATAAATTTTATATATTTTGAAACTCTAGACTAATCCTTATGGGGGAAATCTCCACATTCATGCCATTCATATAACATAAAAATATTTCATGGAGGTGTGAAAAATTTCATAAGCATGCATACCTACTATTAACCATGTAGATAGTTCTTAGAATTCTATTAGGAAAATATAAGGAGAATTAATGCACAATTTGAAACCCTAAAATATGCTTTTCTAGAATTAAAGGATTTAGGTTTTTAGTATAAAAATTTGGGGGCACAAGGATGGAAGAAAATCATTGTTGAAAACTCCACATACTCAATAGAGAAACCTAATTGAACTCAACCTTTGAAACCTTTGAAGAACCCTAGTTGAATCCACAAGTCTAGAGAGAGGAGATAGAAGAGCTTGAGAGGGTATCTTTGAGAGAATGAGAGATTATGGTAGAAGGAGCCCTCAAAACGTCCTATACAATACTCAAAACACATAGTTTAGGAGTTAGGAAGTATGATTTATGAAAATACCCTTTCAAATTCGTAGAAAAGTCCACCGCCAGCTTCATGAGGCACTCCACAAAGACGGGTTACAATGATTCGTGAGGCCAAGTCGTGGATGCTACTAATTTTTTCTTTACTACCTTCCTCTCCACATCACTGACGAGTCTTCATGGGCGGCATATACGTCCCCTCTTGTGATCACCATCACCGAACTTCATCCTCTGATCTCTAGCACCCACCGATGGCTGACCTAACGGAGTCATTTCCCTACCTAACGACCCACTGGGTCGTTTAGGTCACTGAACCAACCTAGCACTCGCTTGTTGCTTACCAAAAAGAATGGTCACAATTCATTGGGTCATCTAATGGGCTGTTCCAAGACTCGCTCGTAGGTGAAATTCCCACTTTCCGTTTGAATTCTTTCTCAAGTCTAGGTCTGATCTTGAAACTTTCGGGCAGGCAGCAACATCTCCCCTGGAGCCCGTCCCTTGGTGTTGGCTAAACATAATGAAAGGATATGGACGGAATCAAATCCCAAAATCGATCAATTATAGCTGAAAGCAATGAAGTATCTTGGTTCAGCTGATTTTAAACATTTTATCTCAAATACATGAATCATACATATTCAAGGAATGAGAGGGACTGAAAGACATGAAATTGACATGGAACTAGATAGAACACTAAGAAGGACTTTTCCCTCTAACTAGCACCGAGCTGATAGGACTCGAGCCTTTTTAATCTCAAATCACTACACTAAACTAGGATTTAAGGATATCTGGGTTCAACTAGACAGACCAGAGCACAAAATAATCATGACATATGTAACTGAGCACATACATGAGCAACCTTATCTACTAAACTACTAAGGAAACTTCTAAAGATTGTGTTCAAGTTTAACATACTAAAAGCATGAGTTAGCACACATAGATGTCTATAACATGAAGATGAGCCTTAATGATTGTTTATAGAGGCGACGGCATCACATGAAGAGGTTATCTAGAATTTTGAAGTCTGCATATAGGGATAGGTAGAGCATAGCTTTAATTGAAATACAAGAGGAATTATCTGAACCTGAAGGGATTAATATACCATAACCGTTAGGGCTGGAACTTCCCTACTAGCATATTCAGGATCCGACTTGTCTCACATACTTACCATCCCCCTATATTGGTTTGTCATTCTAAGGCTCCATAGTCCTTCTTAAGGTCGGAGCCAAACTACCAACTCAGCTTCTTCTCCTTCACCTCTAACATTCACCGCAAGCCTTATACTCATAACTATTCACATATCAAATCGACAATCTCTTCTCGACAAACATCATAGAGATTCTTATTACATGCCTAAGGTTATGGGGCCAGCAACATGCAAAGAGTAATACAAAAATTCATAACATACCTGTGACTCTTTAGCCACTCTGCCCTTATCCTAGTGTGTCATTTATGAATTGAGCGTTTAGACGTTGTCTCACCCTCTCTTTAGATGATGCATCCTACTTGAATGATGGGCTATCAGTTACTGGAAGAGGTGGCCGTGGCCTACTCTCCTCGCTTTGCTGCTATGAAATTCCAGTTCATGACACATCTTGCCACACCGCAAAGAAGTTAATCAGCCAAATACATTCTCCCCAAATGGTGTTTCCACACTCGGCATGCACAATAGGTATGTAATCTCCTTACCCTGGGTTTGTACGGAACACTGGTTGTCGAAGGAAGCTGGGGCTGATGATTTTGCTGGCAGCGTGAGCTGTGTCCACCACTCGTCCTCTGCATGGAAAAACTTGAATCTCCTAACACCCTAGGCGTCTTGGCCTCTATGTCTTTTTCCTTCACCCGTTCGCTTCCATTTGTTGGGAAAATATCACCAAGCGTGGAAAGTCTATGTCCTTGTGTAACATGGAGTTCCTGCACTCTCTGACCGGGGGAGTCCATTACCCATTCACGAACCTACCTATACGAGCCTCTTGTCGGCTACCATCTCTGTGTACTTGGATAACCGGGTAAACATTAATGCATACTCCTAGAAATTCATGTTGTTCTGTCTCAAGTTGATGAACTTGCCATTTTTCCCCAACTCCTCTTAGGGAAGAACCATCCAAGAACACAGTCATAAACTCATCTCTAACTGAATGAAGTCACCAACTCTACCTACTATCTCTCCACTGTCAGAATCATATGTAAGAAACTCATTTTAGCTAGTAGGAGGCTGGTTCATGCTCCTCGGCCTCGTCACCCCATGAACGAGTGATCATTTGGATCTTCTAAGAACTCATGGGCCTCACCACCTTTGATCCTAAGAATCTGTGACATGATTCATTCCCAGGAAGTCCTTACCCTAGCCGCTACGTTCCCATTATGGGAACATGAGCCATTGCTTACCATTAATCTTGGCAGCTACTACACAAAGCAACATATGAAGGTTTACCCCAACTCGACATGAGTGATATGTTCATCCATCTGTTCTGCTTTCGGGGGCTGGTGGGGGCTTGCTGGCACCAATTACGCTTATGCCATTCGCTATTCTCGAGGCATTGATCAGAGCTACGTAAAGATGAGCTGCAGAGGAATTGATTAGGAGTCTCAGCATTCAATGCACGATCAGAAACATGAATAAAGGGAACATTCCTAAAACGTTTCGTAGCTTCTTCATAAATGTATGCCACATCCATGAAAAGAATCTGGTTAAATAGGCTTGCAAACACCCCAGACATTCTACACCTTTGCTCTGATACTTAAGCTCTTGTCAAGATCCGAACATAGGCCCGGATCGAGACACGCGACAAGGAACTCCGAGAGACTCCATTTTCACCCATGGTATGACTGTTAGCAACACAAATGACATAATAAATAAATAAAATCATAACTGTTAAAAGCACCAAAAGAGTCTAATTGAAACTATAGAACAAATGTAACAAACACTATTAAAAGGCTAAATCTATTAATACAAGTTTGAAAGCCTCTACTACACCGATGAGCTCAAAAGAACCTAGCTAACTCCCAACTTCAAAGCTGAAACATACTCGAAATAGACAAATATAGATCGCATCCTGGGAGATGAGGACTCACCATAAGAAGTTGATGTGGGAATGGAGTGTATCTAACCATGTGGCTACGTTTGAAACCTGAACCCATATCAAGAAACGATATAGCACACAAAAGTATTCAATAAAACCTTGAATGTACTAAGTATGAGGAAGTAAGGAAACTAACATGCAAGTATACAAGAAGGAAGTAAACTGAATACATCGACATATAACTGAGTTGGAATACAACAATACTATCTGAGATACATATATATTGACATTAAGCTTTTATTTGAAAATAATTACTAAAATATAGTCAAATTTATGCATAAGGTTCATGTGTTACATATACCGAGAATGGAAGTTGTAACCGATATCATATAATGTACACTATCTACCGATAATTGCGTCTTTATCCTGCTAAACTTATTTTTAACTGAACTCTGAAATTATACAGAGTTGAGCTTAACTGATATCAGACTAAGGGCATCGCTGGCACGGAGTGCCCGACTCAATAGGGGAAACAATATCTCCATGGAGAGTCCCCTGACTAAGAACTAAAGGAAACATTCTCGCCAAGGGTATTCTCCCTTGACTGACTAAGGGAAACATTCGGCTATGGAGAGTCCCTGACCGATCACGAGTAAAAATTTCAAGTGTGGAGTCCTGCCAATAAGGAAAACATTCTCGCTATGAGAGTCCCCGAACGATTTCCTAGGGAAATATTCTCTGCTAATGAGAGTCTCCGGGATCGTTAAGGGAGACATCTCTACTAATGAGAATCCCCGACTAAGCTAAGAAGACATTCTGACTGACTGAGGGAAAACACTTTCGGCTATGGAGAGTCCCAATTATGATAGAACATGGAGGTCACTTGTTTGACGCCATTCATTTAGTCCAAGTCATCAAATAATAAGAGAAATGAGCATTAAACTACTTTACATCATACTCAATATCTTATTGAATCATTTAGAATTGATTAAGGCTATTTTCTACTAACAACAATCCCAAAAATCTAAAGGATCATTCTCATGCTTTATCAATATAATTCATATCGTCGTAGTCTTGAATAATCATTTGAATCATACATTCTAGATTCATTAAGCATTTCTAGGATCAAATCATACTTTAGACATGTCCACCATATTTGAATCTCGAATTCAAATTACATAGCATATGACATATATCTTAGATTCATGTAAGATCCATAGATCCAAATCATACCTTAACATATATACTCAAATCAGATATTCTAGATTAACAAAAACAATAAATAATCATACTGATACCTTGAACATGTATAATGAGATCATGATGAAAGACAATAATATTTACGAACCCCATTTCAAATTGTTTCTAAATCATGATGAATATTCGATAATCATGCTATTACCATAGGTTCAACTCATACCCAAAACATTTACATTGGAGTCATAGTGTGTAAACTTGTACATATTTCATACTGATCAAAACCTATAAGTTCTAATCATTCAAAACTCTAGACTAACTTATGTGAAATTTTACGTAAATTAATCCATTCACATATCATAATATATTTCATGGAGGTGCAAATAACTTCATAAGATAGCCATTATTAACTATGATGGCTCTAGAATTTAAGGAAACATCATGAAAATTATGCATAATTGAAATCCTAAAACATGGTTTTCGGGAATTGAAGGATTTGGGTTTTTAGTATAAAATTCTTGGGGCAATAAATGATGGAAGGAAATCCCTGTTGAAAACCCACATACCTGAACAGGAGAAACCCCACTTGAACTTAACCCTGAAGCCTCAGGGAAGATTCCTTGTTGAATCCTTGAGTCTTGAGAGAGGGAGGAAGAAGAGTTTGAGAGGGTATCTTGAGAGAACAGATTTGGATAGAAAGACCCCTTAAATGTCCTATATAATACTCAAAATGATTTAGTTTAGGAGTTAGAAGCATAGATTTTAAGAAAATACCCTTGCAAATTGTGGAGGAAAAGTCCACCTCGCCAGTTCCTACGATGCACTCCATGAGTTGTGGGGTTGGCAATGACCAGAGCCAAGTCATGGAGTACACTGGATTCATTTTATTTTGCTCTTCTCTCCCCACGGGGTCACTTAACGAGTTGTCATGCACGATGACACATCCCCCTTCTGTGATCGCACTGCCTGTGGGACCCCATCCTTTGATATCTAGCATCCACCCAATGGCCAAATTAATGTCAGCCAACCTAAGACTTCATTGGGTCATCCGCGGGACACCAACCAACCTAATAATCTTCAAGCTACCACGGTATGACCATGACTATTGGTCATTTAACGGTCAGTTTCCACTTTTCATCTAAATTCTTCTTTAAGTCTAGGGTCTGATGTTAGAAACTTTGGGGGTGTTACAAGGCAATGGCGCATGTCCTAATGGACATGCATACATAAGTGTTAGGGATTTTATGAGGGTGAACCTTCCAAGTTCTTAGATCAATGGTGACGAGGATACATGAGTTTATTGATGATATTATGAAGATAACCCAGTTATTTGGGGTGATCGGAGAGAAGTGTACTGATTTAGCCTCGTGTCAGTTAAAAGGGATTGCGCGCATCTGGTTTAAACAATGGAAGGATAGCAGGGTAGTTGGAGTGGGCCCTATTGGTTGGGAGGAGTTTCATGTTGAATTTCTAGAGCAGCTTCTTCCTCATTAGATGAGGGAGTTTAAAGCAGCAGAGTTTGTGAACCTAAAGTAGGGTAACATAACAATCTAGGAGTGTGGTTTGGAGTTCACTCGTTTGCTATGTATGTACTCAGAGCTTAGTTGCTAATTAGAGAGCTCGAGTAAGTAGGTTTGTTAGCACATGGAGGAGGACTACTCAGAGGCTGGATTGTAGGATCGCCATGCTTCAATGATATAGATTTTCCTCGAATAGTTTTGCATGCCCAATGTATGGAGGCGGTGCATCTGAGAGAGAGAGAGAGGCCAAGAGGGCCAATGTGACAGACAAGGTTGGATTCACTCAGTAGAGGTTCGGTGGTAGTCACTGCCACTCGCCAAGAAAGGTCATTAGCGCAATAATTATCATCATCTAATGTCCTATCCTGACCTAGACGCAGATCGTAGGGTAGGAGCGTTGCGCTCGAGGGCCAGGGAAGTATTACAGGAGATTTACTTTTCTTAGCATGTGCGAAGTGTCGCAAGAACCACCTAGGGAAATGCTTAGTTGGACTGTGACACTTGTTTCTGGGTATGGAAACCCGGACATAGACTCAAGGATTGCCCTTCAGCGACTGTGCGATGGTGGAGCCTGTACCCCAGCCACTAGCTTAGCAGCAGGAAACACGTCCTTCCAATAGGTTCTTTCTACTAGTTGTTGAGACCAATGTCAGAACAGGCCCTATGCCCTTCTTGCACCTCGACAAGAGAAGGAGACTCCCCTCACTGCATGTGGTCATTTGTACGCTACAAGTATTTTTACCTTTTAATGTTTATGTACTATTAGACCCAAGAGCTATTTTATATCTTTTGTGATGCCCTATGTTCTAGTAGGTTTCAATGTCGCCCTGAAATACTGGTCGAACCTTCTTGCCTCTACCTAGTCGGTGATTCGGTTATAGCTCGATGGGTGTATAGAAATTTCCTTTCACGTCCTTAGATGTCATTCCAGATGATTTAGTAGAGCTATCCATGAAATATTTTACGTTATCTTTGGTATGGATTGAATACATGTATGTTATTCTTCAAGAATTGTAGAACCCGTGGGGTAGAGTTTCTATTTCGGGTGATCCAGTCCTAGAATGGAAGGGTAGTCTGCCCATGCTCAGGTCAGCTCTATTTCCCACCTTAAGGCCGTAAAGATGATCTCTAAGTTTTGTATGTACCACCTACTTAGGGTTAAGGATGCTACGTCCTGGACTCTACTATCCAATAAGTTCTCACAGTAAGCAAATATCTAGAAGTGTTTCTAGATGATTTAACATGAATTCCGCTCGAGCAAGAGATTGATTTTGGTGTTGACTCTTCTCGATGCACCCTATATCTATTCCTCCTAAGAATGACCACCAATTAAAGGAGTTGAAGGAGAAGTTGAATGACCTCTTGACAAGTGATTCATCAGACCATGCAAATCCCTGTGGGGTGCACCAGTTCTCTTTGTCTAAAAGAAGGATGGTTCCCTTCGATGCATTGATTAACGACAATTGAACAAAGTTAACATCAAAACAGTATCCTCTTTACCAGATTGATTATTTGTTTAACCAATTCGTGGTGCTAAGTGCTTTCAAAGATAGATCTCAAACTGAATACCATCAGCCCAGGGTTCGGGAGAGAGATATTTTAAAGACATCCTTCAATACTGTATGGTGACTAATAAAGTTTGTAGTTATGTATTTTGGACTAATGAATGCTCCCGCAGCCTTTTATGATTTGATGCCGGGGTGTTCAAGCCATATCTAGGTATGTTCATGATTATGTTCACATATGATATCCTCATATACTCTCGGAGTGAGGAGGAGCATGTCGCTCATTTGAGGGCGGTGCTACAAACCTTGAAGGATCCCCAGATTGTATAAATTCAGCAAATGCGAGTTTTGGCTAGACTCGGCATTTCTTGGTCATGTTGGTGTCAAGTGAGGGTGCCAGGTGGACTTCAAAAGATAGAAGTGATGAAGAATTGGCCTAGACCGGTTAATCTTTTGAATATCAAGAGTTTTTGGCTTAGCTGGTTATCATCGGAGGCTTGTTGAGGGTTTTCATCCATTGGGCAAACTCCCGTTGACTAAATTGACCTAGAAGAAAGGGAAGTTTCAATTATTACAGGCCGAGAAGGGCTTACAGGAGTTGAAGACCTGACTCACCAACACCAGTGTTCACCCTACTTGAGGGTACTAATGGATTTATGGGTGTATTGTGATGCTTTGAGGATCGTCCTTATTGTGTGTATTGATGTAGTATGGTAAGGTTATAGAATATGCTTTCCAAGGAAAATGGGGTTCATGGCAAGAATTATCTGACTCTCGATCTTGAATTTGTGGCGGTAGTATCGCCTTGGAAGATTTGGAGAGACAATTATTTGTACGGGGTCCATGCAGATGTGTTTACGGACCACAATAGCTTCAGCAATATGTGTTTATCCGTATGATCTAAATCTACATCAAATAAGGTGGGGTTGAGCTACTCAAGGATTATGATATGAGTGTCATATACCTTCCGTGCAAGGCTAATATGGTCGCAAACGCTCTTAGTAGGCTTTTTTTGCGGAGAGTGTGTCCTATGTAGGTAACGAGAAGATGAGCTAGTGAAGGTTGTTCATCGTCTTGCATGGTCGGGAGTTCGTCTGGTTGACTCAATCGATGGTGGAGTTAATATTCAAAATGGGTTAGAATATTTCTTATGACCGATGTTAAATCTATGTAAGATGAAGACCCTACTTTGGTGGTAAAGTTGAAGGGTTGTTCAGAATCAGAAAGTGGAGGTCTTATCCCAAGAGGGAGATGGTGTTTAATAATATCAAGGTCACTTGTGTGTACCATATGTTGATGATTTGAGGGAGAAGATGTTGCACGAGGCTCATGGTTCGAGGTATTCTATCCATCTAGGTGCCACCAAGATATACCATGACCTACAGGAAGTCTATTGATGGAATGACATAAAGAAGGTCATAGCAGAATTTTGGCTAAGTGTCCGAACTGTCAAAAAGTGAAGGTTAAGCATCAAAGACCCAGAGGCATAATTTAGGATATTAGCATTCTCATGTGGAAGTAGGAAGAGGTGAATATGTACTTCATTACGGGTTTGCCTCGTACTTGTCGACAATATGACTCTATTTCGGTTATTGTAGATAGGTTGATCAAAGAAACTCATTTTCTAATGTCAAAACTCTTGATTTAGCGGAGGATTAAGGTTGTACATTCAGAGTTAGCTCCTAATTGCATGGGATTCCCTTGTCCATCATATCGTGGATGTCGTAAGTACTCCAGTTCTCCTCTCAGTTTTGGAGATCATCTCAAAAGGGACTTGTACCAGGTCAAGCTTCAGGCACAACATTTCACCCGCAAACAAGATGGTCAAAGTAAGAGCGGACTATTCGTAATCTCGAGGACATGTTGAGAGCGTGTGTGTGATTGACTTCAAGGGTAATTGGGATGATCATTTGCCTCTCATTGAGTTGCGTATAATAACATCTACCATTCCATCATTCAGATGGCTCCATTTGAGGTTCCTATGTAGCTGACATGTAGATCGCCTGGCTGGTTGGTTTGAGGTCGGTGAAGCTTACATTGATATGTCCGGATTTAGTCCATGAGGCTATGGAGAAGGTTCACTCTTATAAGGGACAAAAGTTAAAAATAGCTCGTAGTTTCCAAAAGTCTCATGCGGATAAGGAGGAGGAGGGAGCTAGGACTTCAGTTGATGACGGTGTTTTCTGAAGGTATCTCCCATGAAAGGAGTGATGCGTTTGGAAAGAAAGGGAAAACTCAGTCCCCATTATGTTGGCCTATACCGGATTGCGAAAGGTTGGCAGGTAGCATATGAATTGGAGTTTCCTTCCAAATTAGCTTCAGTTCATCCAGTTTTCCATGTCTCACTTTTTGAATAAGTGTTTGGGTAATCCAGCTCTAGTAGTTCCTAAGAGAGACTGGCTGGTGTGAAGGATAACCTTAGCTATGAAGAGGTTCCTATGGGATATACTAGATTGCTGTGTCCAATAAGGAACAAGGAAGTAGCTTAAGTCAAAGTTTTATGGAGGAATCAGCATACAGGGAGCTACGTAGGAAGCCAAAGGAGACATGATGGCTAAATACCGCATCTATTCCTTCCGCTCGCTTCACTTGAGGTATTAGTTTCCTCCTTAATATCCTATTTAGTTTCATGTTCGGCTCATGTACCCCAGTTTCTTACATGTTAATGAATGTATATGTGATTCACGAATTCATTTCAACCATGTAGTTCAATTCGGAGTCAGTCACTCCGTCAGTTTTTAGCATGTATGTCTTGTGAATTGAGCCATGGGATGATTGCATTTCTTTGCTTTTTTAGTATATGTTTTCCTACATTTGAGGATGAATGTTCTCGAGGGGAGATATTGTAATACCTCAAAATCAAGGTCAAACCAGGAGAAACGGAGAAAATAGAATTTTCTGCACCAGGCACCGGATGAGTCGCCTAGCACTAAGAGGAACACCATGAGTCGTTACGTGACTCATGGGGAGGGGTTTGACTATGATTGGAAATTTTATGTTTTGGGATGACCATGGAACACAAAGTCGTGGTCAGCACCACGATCCTGAAAGGCGGTCACCTATGTTTGGCATCTAAAGGATAAAGAATTAGACAGTTTTGGGAATAGGTGTCACCACGAGTCGCTGGGTTCACCATCACTAGTCGTGGTGTCCTCTTGGTGACCCTCAAATGAAAAATTGCAGTGCAGGTAATGAGAGGTGACCATGAGTCGGGTCAATGGCATGACTCATCCAGTCCTCGTTGGGACTAGCAGTGGGTACTCAGAATTTAATAAGGCTTTTCAGAATTTTTAAGTTTCTAAGACCTAATATACATCGCTTTTAAGTCGTAATAGTAAGTTTTAATAAGGGTTGAGTCATTCTAAATCACCTCTCCATGCATGCAATACTAGAAGGTTCTTAGAGGAGATCAAGGCTAAAACCAATCAATTCCTCTCTCACTTCCTTTGGTTATTCTAGGAAGAGTATAAGATCAACTTACCCCCGTATGTGTAGGCTATGAATGAGATTTCCTTTCACCATGCTCGAAACTATCCTTGAATTTTATGGATTTCACTCTAGAATTCAAAGTTTCATGATCTGTGAGGTTTATTCCAATTCTTGTGAATTCCTCTATGATCCATCTATGAGTCAATTTCTTTCATGTACTAAATCATGTTTACGATCTATGGACAAATTTTATGACTATTTTGGAATATAAATTTACAGATTTGAATTAAATCCAATTATGCCCACTTATGTATGTTTTATGAAAAGTCAAGTTATGATTTAATTATGATCTTGATCTAAATTAGCCCAATATTATTTATGCTTTATGGTATGATTTATCCCAAGTACTTATTATTTCCATGAAATATCAAGTGTATACATATTTACAAGTATGCATGAATTTCATGATTTATGGATTTTGTGGACAAGCTTGACCGACGGGCCTTATTTTATGGCTAGTTCATGTTTTTCAAGCATGGTTATGACTATTATGATTTATCTAGCCCATGAATGTCATGTAAGTTTTATCATTATAAGGAGCACTATATATATTTTCGGAGCAATATTTAATATCGAGTAGACCCGGGTCTGTTGCATACCTCGAGTCTCGAACTACGCCAATGTAGCCATGATGGGACTCCCTGAGATTGTACCTTACCTGAATGGCTTTTTATGAGTGATATCATGCCTTTCATGGTTCACCCTTTTGGTAAGGCATGAGAACCCCTCCTGGAGTAGGGGCTTACAGGTGGGGCTCCTATGTGCTCATATGGGGTATATCGATTATAAGAATCTCCATTGTTCCTCATGATTTGGCATGGTTATGTTTATGTTACTTTTGTCTCAAGTAATGTTTACAAATCTTTTCTCTTATGATTATGATTGTGACTGATTCATGAATGTTTTGAAAACCTAGGCCCCTTATGTTTACATTATGATATTTATAGATAGATCATGTTGTCCTACTCTTATGAACTCTTATGTATTTTAATTGTCCATTTTACTTACCTTGGGTATACTCAGTACATTCCAAGAACTGACTGCATACTCTATGCAATATCATTTCATGATACAGGCCTAGTCCCGGCGCTAGCCGACTCCCAACATTTGCATTTCCTGGCCTCAATTGGTGAGTCCTCATCTTTTGAGGGCCCTTTTTATAAGTTATATTTAATATTTTTAATTTTAATAAGTTGTATTATGTATTGAAAATCAAAATTAGGGTTTTAATTTCTCTAATTAATGGGTTTTTTTTTTTTGTTAATTTGTTTATATATGTATTCAGATGTAGTGTGATGTTTGGAATTCCGTTATGTTATTCATGCTGATCTTTATTTTATTTGAATGAGATGTTATGTTCACGCCATGGGTTGACTTGAGCCTCGGGTTCTTTTTGTCTCGGGAATCTCGATTCGGACCAATGTTCGGATCGTGACAATTCTTTTCATTATTAGATTTAGTTGAATAATTTCATTGCTAGATTTAGTTAGATTTCATCGTTAGGTTTCACTTAGATTTCAAAGTGTATGTTCTTGTTTATTCTCTAATTCATTTGGAATTTCTTTCCAATTTAGGAATTTAGAAAAACAAAATTAGAAATTTAAATTAAAAAAACAAAAAAAACATTTGAGATAGTCAGTTATATGAAATTGGAAATTAAATTATGATTGAAATAAAAAGTGATAGAAAAAATATATTAAATTTGAATTTAAAATTTAATTATTAATATTAATTTTTTTAATTTTTTTATTTATTTTGGTTTTTTTTGTTTTTTAAATAATTCAACCAGTAAATTGTTACAGATCCTTGGTGAAATGTTAACGGATAGGTATACGCGTGGGTTGTGACTTGAAAAAAAGAGTTTGATGCATGTAGGAAAAGCCTCGGAAAGCAGGATTGGGTGAGGCCAGGTCGCTAGGCCAACGCAACACGCCATCCCGCTGTGCTTGGCGCGTGTGAGCACCAGGAGGGCCATGCGCGGCACCCTCCCCGGTGCATTGGCCAGCGAGGCACACCCCTTCCACTGTCCATGTTATATATATATATATATATATATAATTTTTTTATCTTTTTTGATTTTTTTAATATTTTTATTATTACTCTTTTACTTTTTTTTCAGAATATTAATTATTTTGTCAAATTATGCTACCAAACGCGAATTAACTTCTAACAAGTCCTAAGCTATGGAAAGCATTTCTATGGAGTTATTTCTCGAAAATTCGCTCGGAATACCATAACCTCGAGTAAAAGGCTGTCATTATTAGTCCAAATTGAATCCTAAATTGCCGTAGGCATTAGGTAATTATTTCTCCCTTCTAAACTCTCAAGAAATTGCAGGTTTTTTCCAAGTTATTCAGAGTTGTATTATAGTTATTGGCTATTACCGAGGAGCTTAGTATTGAAATTATCCCTATTCTCTCAGTATAAGGACTGCAGTTGGGTGAAACCGCCATTTACAAGTTTAAACTTGCCAGTTAGACGAAAGTCAGCATTCGAGGTATGTAAGGCTATCCTGTTCAGCAAGTTACGTGCATCATAAAGTTAGTCCAACCGATGTATCTATAGTACTCCATAGTAAACCTATTGTGGTCAACTGCTACAACTAGAATTGAGATGACAACGATGACATAGTAACCCTCGTCAGAGTTAACCCTAGCTAGATTGGTTTTCCTTACGACGGTTGGGTTGTTAGATGTTGTTGCCTACAGGGCCATGCTTGTAGGGGAAGTATGATGTCTAAAAGGATCAAATTGAGGCCGTGAGGGCCATATTGAGTTCCATCAAATTGAGGACGTGAGGGCCATATTGAGTTCCATCAGAGTGAGGCCGTGAGGGCAATATTGAGTTCCATCAGATTGAGGTCGTGAGGGCCATATTGAGTTCCATCAGATTAAGGTCGTGATGGCCGTATTGAGTTACACTAGATTGAGGCCGTGAGGGCCACATTGAGTTATACCAGGCTGAGGCCGTGAGGGTCATACTATGTTACACCAGACCAAGGTCGTGAGGGCTGTATTGGCTATAGAATACCTCCAAACCTTTAGTAGCTAAACAGGAGGAGTGTGCACTGCTTGTACTTACCGGGGCTTATGGGGGCCCAGGTAGGTTATTCTACGCTGTTTGTACCTTCTAGGCTTATGGGGGCCCGACTAGGTTCTTGTTTGTACATATACCTGTTCGTTATATTTTTTAGATGGCAATATGATGCAGGTTAATCTCTTATCCTTCTTCTTGGTTACTTCAGCTTTTCCATCTTTCATTCAATTATTATTTTACTGCCTTACATATTTGGTACATATAGTACTGATGCCTATTCTTGAGGCGTTGCATTACTTGTCTGTAGGTGCGGATAGACGTGGTTCAGGACCTTCTAAGTCATCGGCCAGAGTCAACATTTCATTCAGCTCCTTTCCTCCGGCGTTGATAGTTAAAAAAGGTTTGTTCTTTTGTTATACAGTATGGGTAGGTTCTGGCCCTGTCTCGATCATTATTCCACTCTTAGAGGCTTGCAGGCTACAGATTATCAGTTGTTAGTTTTGTTGTTGGTCTTGTAGGGTCCATGAATGTTTTATTTTGTGTGATGGCCATGTGGGGCCTAGTTTAGCTATCACTTAGTAGCCTTGTAAGCTATAGAATAGTAATAGTTTCCTATTTTTATTTAGTTATAACTAGACAACATGGAGGTCTTGTCAGCCCACATAGGATCCCTCTTATTGCGTTGTTGTTGGTTAACTGTTTTCTTTTATAGGTGGTCTTGATGGCAAGATGTTGTATTTACAACCAAGATATAACTTGTCGTTTTCTTGAGTAGAGTTGTAGGCATGCACCAGGATCGCACAAGCCTAGTTAGGTTAGTCAAGACCCCAATGTGACACTAGGTGCCAGTCACTCCTCCCAAGGTGGGGCGTGACAACTTGGTACCAGAGCAGGTCATATCCAAGGGGGTATGCAAGCCATATCTAGTAGATTCTTGTCTATGGATGTGTTGTGCACCACGTTCTATAGATAGGAGGCTACGAAGAATAATAGTGTGGTTACTCTTCTTTCTCCTCCAGTCGTGCTATAGAGCTATGGTGTATAGGGTAACTCCCTAAGCTTATGTGATTCTACTTATTTATAGAGAAATGTCAAACACACGGCGGACCGTGACTGGTCGAGAGTTGGATGTGGCGATAGGAGAGGGCACTAGTAGGGGGCCCCAGTCAGAGTAAACCCGATCTGAGGGCGACAAGGAGACATCACCTCGATCTCCCCAAC
>JACEIK010010421.1:0-15681 GCA_018107945.1 Datura stramonium
TTGATAATTAGCTGAATTGGTCCAGTCCTTGTGGGTTCGACATCCGGCTCTTAAAAAGGGCCACTATATTACTTGTACGACCCGTACACTTGCGGGCTCATCAGGAAGTTCAGAATTTTCAAGGAGCTAAAAATGGTCAATCTAATGACCCATTAGAAGTAACCACGGCTTGTCCTGTCGAGCCGTGGTATGAATCCGAAGTCAGGTATTGGGAAGTTCAGATGACGGATCGTACCAAGAGTCGTGGTAGCCTCCAACAAATAGTTGGTACGTCCGTGGAATCGACCAGTACAGTTTTTTAGGGAATTTTCATTAAGGATATTTTCATCCTTCCTATGCTCTAGGGCCCTAAACTACATCATTTTATGTTATTTTCTGGGCATGTTAATATAGGTTAAGTCCCCCTTGCATAGTCATTTCCATGCATGCAAAATTAGAAAGAATTAAGAGAGATCAAGCCAATTCTCAAGATCTCCTTCATTAATTCTACCTTGGACATTCAAGAACTTTGAAATATGATCTTACCCAGGTATGTAGGGTTATGAATGGGTGTTTTCGTTCACATCCATGCCCAATCTCTATCAATTTATGAAAAATTTATCAAAAATCTCATGGGGTTTCAATTCAAATCTTGTGGAATTTTAATGATTTACCAATGGTTGTTCTAAATTGTGTTTACATCATATATTTGTGAATTTTGAGCAGATTTTACAACTATTTTGATTATAAAATTTTTGATTTCGATTTCTACTAAATTTAGCCTAATTATGTATGATCTATGATGAATTGATTTATGATCTTCGCTTCAATTATTGATATTTACAAACCCATCATGATTTATGACTTGAAATATGGATCTATTCAAATACCCATCATGATTTAATAATTTACAAGTTATATGCATGATCTACAAGTATGCATGAACCCTATGATTTACGAATCATGTTTTGGCCGACTCATGGGCCCCATGTCATGGCTAGTTCACGTATGTACAAGCTTTTTTATGATTATAATGAATTAACTAGCCCATGAATTTATACATATGTTATACTATGAGCACTATATATATTTTGGAAGTAGTATTGAACACCAAATAGGTTCGACCCTGGATCTCATAAACTACGTGCCTCCGGAGGTATGTTGGGACCTCCCTTGTGAATTTTCCTGGCCTGAATGACCATTTTGAAGGTGATATCACACTTTCATGATTCTACGCTTGGCACGGTATGAACACCCTCCCGACTAGGGTTACAAGTCGGGCTCCATGTCTGCTCATATGGGGTATGTCGGTTATGAGAATCTCCCACTGTTCCTCATGATTTATGCATATTTATGGTTATGTACATTGGTTCAAGTTATGTTAAATGAAGCTTTTCTCTCACGATCATGATTACGATTGTATTATAAATGTTTTGAAAACCTTGAGCCTTATGTTATGTTATGTTACGCTATTTATGATATGAGCATGATGTCCTAGTCTTATGATATTTTATGAATTTTTACATAATTTAAAATGTCCGTGTTACTTACCTTTCATACTGAGTACATTTCACGTACTGACCGCATACTTTCTATGCTGTATTGTTTCATGATATAGGACCCGTCTCTCAGGCACATCTCCATCCTTAGTCCATTCCAGAGTTTGCTATCAGCTTATTGGCGAGTCCTTATGTTTCGAGGGTCATATGACTAGAAATTATGTTGTTCTTTTGTTTCAGTTTGGCTGGGTTAGTTGGGGATATAGTCCCATCAACCCATCTTACATGATAGAGGCTTTCAGACCGTATGTAGTATCCAGCTTAGGTGTATGTCTAGTATTTGCGAATGTTATGATATGCTATGTTACATTTATGTTTCCGCTATGTTTTATGTTCCGTATTCTGCATCGAGTGAATGAAGTTAGATGTATGCTTATGCCATGGGTTGACTTGGGGCTTCTCGAGGTCTCTTGTCCCATGTTATGATCTGGGTCTATGTTTGTGTCACGCCCCGCCTTGGGGGGTATGACTGGCACCTGGTGCCCTACTAGGACCTGAACTACTAGACTACTGAGCCTAAGCACTGCTGGTGCCTGGCTAGCTCTAACTCTGATTCACGGAATCAACGGGCTATATAGCGGCTGTAAATACAGCCCCCGGCCGGCTAGGCCTATAGCCACCTGTACNAGATGGTCGGGACAGGGCCCCGACCTACCCGTACTGTACAACAAAAGAAAGAAAATAGACCTCTAGCTGTCTAGCTCCGGATGACAGGAGCTGATGACTCTATGAGCTGGCTGGAATTACAAGGGATCGGCTCCTCGTCTATAGGTACCTGCAGGCAAGTAATGCAGCGGCCCAAACGGGCGTCAGTACCACTGGTACCGAGTATGTAAAACAAACTGAGCATAACTAAAATATAAGCAAAAATATTAGATATTCTTAAAAAGAAGAAAGTATCTGAAACTGTCTGGGCTGGCGGGATCTGAAATAAGCTTATCTATACTAAAGGTAAGGTAGAAGCATACCTGTCAACGTGGCGACCTGCTATCTATCGGCTAATAAATAACATGTATATACATATATATAACATACAAGGACCTATACCAGCCCTCATAAGCCGGAAGGTGCCAACCAACACACAGTCTATATACCCCTACCCAGGTCAAAACCATCCCAAAATAAATCACTCAACTCACCTACTAACTACGAGCACCTCTACCGGCCCCCTAGGTCTCCAGCTCGGACTATGACCTCTGATATATATAACTGTGTCTGAGTCCAGAGGACTCCTATACTCAACTCTGTACTTTGTACTCTGTACTCGGTACTCTGCACTCTGTGCTCTGTAATGCTATGCTGATCAGCCTCATATGGGGAATGCTCCATCCCATCTTTATCCTCTAGCGGACGGCATACCACTCCTTGGAGTGGCGTATCCCCACCCTCAGTGATGGGTTGACACAGTTACTAACCCAGGGGAGGCAAGGACGCTCAAAGGGTGCCCTCATAGCACAAACAGGTCTCAACAAATAGTAATCACATATAACAAGCATGTTCAATCTGAAAATACTATCCATGTTTTGATATACGATTCTGATTCTCTTTTCTGCATTAACTGATTCTCATACTGAGCTATACTGTATCTGGTGGCGTATCCCCACCCTCAGTGATGGGTTGACACAGTTACTAACCCAGGTGGGGAGGCAAGGACGCCTGTGCTGCGCCCTCATAGCACAAACAGGTCTCAACAAATAGTAATCACATATAACAAGCATGTTCAATCTGAAAATACTATCCATGTTTTGATATACGATTCTGATTCTTTTCTGCATTAACCGACTTCATACTGAGCTATACTGTATCTGGAAATATTATCTGACTGTCTGATATTGCTCTACTAACTTTTTATCTCTAATATAACATAATATTATAAAACATGCTTGCTGGATTCATTCCTAACTCATTCTAATTTCTAGGTTCTTTCTATAGTTCACGCCATTTGCCATACTGATTACTAACTTGCCGAAAAGAACAAGCTTTACATACCTTCGCATTGATTTCCCGACTAACTGGCGTAGCTCAGCCGCACTTCTGCTATTTCTCCCAACCGCATCTCATATATATGTCAATATAGAATCAAACACATTAATATTCTGAAAGAAAATATCACTTTTAATATATATATAGCTCAAACTTTGGCTTATCGAAAAACGGTCGAAAACTCGCTGTTTCTCGAAAGTCCAGAAAGGAGAAAACTCACTTTAGGGCTAGGAGTATGTTGACACCACTTGGAGCATTTCCACTTACTTTAGCTCGGTAAAGATGACGATTTGCCGGTTGAATTTCACGAAACTAAAACCCGTAGGAATGCTCCTTGCTGCTTAATACCTCGGTATCTGGAGTTAATTTGAGTTTGAACTGCGTTTGATGGCGTAATCGAACGAATATTATAAGAGATCCTCAAGTTCCTCTCGCTTCCTAAGGCTTCTATGGAAATTATATGAGTTATATCATTAAAAACCGAAGTGAGGGGTTTATATACTTGGAGCCTGGACAGGGCCTCTGTGACACGCTGCCATCGCGAGGCTCCTCCCCGTGTGACACACTGCCATCGCGGAGTGGCTCGCCCGGCTCCTCCCGCGATAGTTCGACATGTCACTTATCCGGTCTTTCCTGGGCCTTTTCCTATCATGGCATTCAAAACTCTTAAAAAATATGCGAATAGGCCATGTACATATCGAGAATTTACGGGGTGTAACAGTTTGGGTTGTGACATTTGAGGATGCAAGGCTGAGTAAGATTCGGGACTGTGTGTTATGAGGGAAATCAAAGGAGGTGAAAATAGATGACGAAGGGACTTTGAGGATAAGGGGGCGTGTATGTCTTCCTCGGGTTGGTGAATTGATCAAAACTATCCTATCGTAAGCTCACAAATCGGGTAATCTATCCATCCCGGGGTTACCAAAATGTATCATGACTTGAAGTGACATTATTAGTGGGGAAAATGAAGAGAGATATTGCTGAGCATGTTGCCTAGTGCTTAAACTGTATTCAGAAGCATGAGTACCAAGCCTAGGGAGTACTCCAGAATGCCCATCCTGCAGTGGAAGTGGAAGTGAATAGTGATGGACTTCATGGTTGGCATATCGAAGATGTTAGGGAAGTTTGACTCCAATTGGGTCATCATTGTCAGAATGACTAAGTCTGCCCACTTCTTACCTATTCAAGTGACTTACAATGCTGAGAGATTGGCCAAGCTGTATGTGAAAGAGGTGATTTAGTTACATGGGTTGCCATTTTCGATTGTCTCAGACAGGGGTACACAGTTCACCTCCTACTTCTGGAGGACCTGCAGGCTAAATTAGCCACCAGGTTGGATCTAGCACAACCTCCCATCCATAGATAGATGGGCAAATGAAAAGATAATTCAGTGTTAGAAGACATGCTTTAGGCCCGTGTGATTGATTTTAGTGGCTATTGGGATAATGTTTTACCTATGGTAAAATTTACAATAACAACTATCACTCGAGCATTGACATGGCGCTTATTCGAAGATTTTATATGGGAGAAAATGCAGTCTGAAATCGATTGGTTCGATGAATTCGAGGGTGAGACCTTTAGGGTACAGACTTGTTTAAGGAGTCCTTTTGGAAAAAGGTTCAAGTGATTCAGAGTGACTGAGGTAGCTGCTCAAAGTAGGTCAAACAATATGCAAAATACAAAGGTGAGAGATATGAAGCCTATGGTAGGAGAGCAAGGTTGCTCAAGGTCTCCCCATGAAGGTGATGAGATTTGGAAAGTGGGGCAAGCTGAATGAGATACATTGGCCTATTTGAGATTCTTCGGCATGTGGGGAGAGGTAGCCTATGAGTTAGCTTTGCCTCCAGGCTGTCGAGGCATCCAATATTTTATATCTCCATGTTGAAGGAATACCATGGGGATGGGTCTTATATAATCCAGGATTCATTTCTGCTTGATGAGAACATATCTTACTAGGAGGAGCCAATGGCTATATTAGATAGGAAAGCGCGGAAGTTGAGGTCGAAGGAGATAACAACGGTGAAGGTCCAAAGGAAGAATCATCGCACAGAGAAAGCTACTTGGGAGACTGAAGCTGACATGCGAGACAGATGCCCCTAGTTGTTTTTAGAATCTGGTATGTCTATTTTCTCGCTTTTGTAGGGCCATTCAAGCGACAGACAATATATTAATTGGTATTTGATGTAATGAAACTGGTCCATTGTTACGGGAGGAAAATAAGCCTAGAATATCCTCTCCGCCTAAGTTGTTGGTGGAAGGTGTTGAGTGTTAGTTAGAACTTGAAGATGAAGAATGGTTGTGTGCAGGGAATGAGAGCTACTGATTATGGGGGACTACTGCAACGAGACCGGTACCAAGATCGCAGGCTTGCTGTAATAGACCAGAATAATAACCGTCCGATCCACCGTGGACCTGAGAACTATAGTGGGTCCTTATAGAGTAAATGTGACTGCTGCAGCAGAATACGAAAACTAGTAAGTGATTTAAGTGAGATTTCAAGGGATTTACCCATTATTCAAAAAAACACCTGCTTTGAGAATTCAGAGCGATTTTTCAAGAGCAGAGCAGTTTCCTCTCCCTAAGGTAAAATTTTCAGTCAATTCTCTCTACTTTTGACTCCCCAACATCGTAAAATTGAAAGGAGACTTAATGGTGAAATTCTATGTTGGAAAACCCCAGAACTAAAAACTAGGCAAGTGGAATGGTTAGGTGTACGATTCAGCCTGTGGTGCTAGGTAATTAGCAATTCTTAGGGAGAGTGTTAATGCGTTATTTCACCTCTAAGATAATTTGAGTCTTAAAGTCACAGAGATTGGACCCTTAGCATTAAAGACTACTTGAAAACGTTTGAAGGAGAAATCCATGAATTAGATTGGAATGGTCATTGGGAGGTTAGAGCAGGATAATATAACTCTTGAGTAAGGAATTGAACCGTGGTAATGGGTAGAATTGGGGAGTTTTAAATCCTAAGATCCTTATTCAAGAGTAAATGATAGGTTACTTCCGAATTTATTGTTGTACATTTCGAACGTTCAGAAGCACTGAGAAAGGCAAGGCTCTAGCGGAGTGATTGTTATTCAAATCCTTCAACCGAGGTAGGTTATGGTTTAGAAGGAGTTAGGATTTTATATAATGGCATATATATGTGTGGAATTATAATGTGTGTATTGGTCTCTAGGAATTAATTTGTAATACCCTTTGTCACACGCGAGCTGAGACTCTAAGCCGAGACACGGAACTTAGAACCACGAATGGCTCCAAGTCGACCCATGGCATGAACATAACAACTAAAGAACATATATCAAGCGAAATCTAATAACTGAAATATGAATAAGAGAAAGTATGAAATACATAACAACCATGCAGAGTCAACATTGACAAGGCTGAGATTCTACATTGTCCGAAAAGCCTCTAACATAATCAAGAGCTTAGGCAACATCCCCAACTAGCTCGCGCTGAAAATCTGAAACTGAAAGTAACATAACTAATCACTAACCGCTGTCCTCAAAGGATGAGGACTCACCAATGATGGGAACCTGACTAAGCCGCAAGAACCGGGCTAACGGCGTAATCCAAGTCCGACCTTCCGATCCTGTATCATGAAACGACACAACATAGAGTATATACAGTCAGTAATTAGAATTTATACTGAGTATGTGAGGTAAGTAAAAATGGACTTATAAAATACATAAGAGTAAGATAAGAGTAGGACAATTTAAAATATGAAGTGATAATCATAACATAAACATGAAGGCTCAAGGTTTTCAAAAATTATTCATAAACTAATCATAATTATAATTGTAAGAGAAACTTTTTCAATCATACTTGAGCCAAAGTGTCACGACCAGAGTACACCGGATCGTAGACACGTGGATAAGGAGCTCAGAAAGACTCCAAGTCAATCCATGGCGTGAGCATATATATAATTCATACACATAAGGCGGAAGACTTAACTTAAAAATCATGAATTTAAAATGGCAACATGACATGAAATATATAAGAAACGATAATACGTAACTGAGCATAAAAAGCAGAATACTACAATTAAGTCTGAAAGCCTCTAATCATAATAGACAGGTTGAAGGGACAAGACCCCAACTAACCCCAACGCTCTTAAACAAAGATAAAACAAGTTCCGAACATGAAGCCCTTTGAATTGTGAGGACTCACCACCGGGAGCTAAGTGTAGAACTGAGAGCAAGCTTAGGAATGATGTTGAACCTGCGAACCGGATCCTAAAAATATATGGGTTAGTACTTGAAGATACTGAGTATATAAGGTATGCAAAAGAATACTTAAAACATAAAAGTTAGGAGTGGGAAACGTCATGATCATAAAACTGAAATCTAAGTATATCGAAAGGCTCAAGATTTCTAAAATATTCGTAAACCTGTCATAGTCGTAACATGTGAGAAGATATTTCATAAAATATAACTTGAGACAAAAGAACATAATCATACATGCATTAAAACCATGAGGAACAATGGGAGATTTCTACAACCGACATACCCCATATGAGCACACATGGAGCCCGACCTGTAAGCCTAGTCGGGAGGTCGTCCATACCTTGCCAAGGGTATGAACTATGGAAGGCGTGTGATATCACTTATGAAGCCCCGTAGGGAATATGATAGTCACTGAGGAGTGTCCCAAACATAACCTACGATGGCACGTGTGAAGTCTCCGATATTCGGGCGTAACCTGGGCCCCGAACCTACTCGGTGTTAAGTACTACTCCCAAAACATGCAACGTGCTCATAGAAATTCATACATGACATGCATGGCTAGTTAAAATCGTGAGAATTATATCATGCTTGAGAATTCGTAATACTAGCCATGGAATTGGACCCGTGAATCGGTAAAAAATCATAGTTCATAAATCATAAGCAACATGTGGGCATTGACCATAATTTCAATCATACTTGAAATGCTTAAATTTGTAAGAAACATGATCATAATAACATGAGTAATTGAAAACATGCTTAAAATTCAAAAGTTCGTATCATGCTTGAGAAATCACCATAACCATGAATTTCACTCAAAAACCCATGATTTGGGCACATGTGCTTTTAAGGATTTAAATCATCAAATATTGACTGAAAAAAGGTGAAAACAGCCCAATAATTCGAAACCCATGATTTTAGACATACTACAACATGCTCATATCAATTTTTGAGGAAACATGCATTTGGGTTATGACCCATCAATAATTGGTAACTTAAACGTAGAATTAGGGAGAAATTGAGCATGACTAGGGACTAAACTACCCATTCAAAACCCCACATACCTAGAATTACTTGCTTCTTAACTCCCTTGAAAAACCCTAGGTGGAAACTTGAATAATTGAAGAAGAACCCTTGAATCTCCTCCTACTCCCTTCTCTAGTTCTTGCAAATGCAAAATGAGACTTAGCATGAGTTTTTCCTCCTTAAAAGACCCTTTAACAACCTCAAAACGATGTGGTTTAGGGTCCAAAAGCGTAGAAAAGTCAAATTTACCCTTAATGCGATTTTCCTGAAAAACAGATCTGGCCCCGACCACGACTCGTACGACGCGTCGTACTACAAAGTCACAACTCGTGGTCACCTCGCCACCTTTTAATCTTCTGGATCTGGCCACGACTCACATACCACGACTAGTAGTACCATCCTATGGGTCGTACTGTCAGTCGTGGTACCATCCAGCCATACCAAACACGACTTAACCACGACTCCTCATCACGACTCGTTGCTACATCCTATGAGTTGTACCATGACCCATGAAGACTCATTCTAGAACCACTGAGAATTTCACCACGACTCCTAAGCACAAGTCGTACCTACGCGTCACGACTGGTAGGACCACCTGTCATATGACCTCAGGCTCCCTAATTCATCACGACTCGAGTCACGAGTCATAGGTCCTCATCACGATTCGTACCTCGAGCCGTACTAGTGCAAAATTCTAGATTTTCTACAGTTTTCAACCTCAAACTCCTGGGTCTATTCTTAGCCCTTTCCGGAATATTACACAAAGTATCATAAACATGGTTATGCATGAAACATAAGGAACAATGGGAGGACTCGTATTAATCGAAACCATCATGATAGAGCTTATATGATGCCCCAACTATCTCACTCAAGTGGCCAGAGCCATCCCAAGATTGCCAGGCAAAGGGCGTAAATGACATGATATCACTAATAGGGACCCACCTAGAGTCCATGAATATAAACCTACGTTTGTGCGTAGTTCTGAGACCTCAAAGATTACCTGAACGCCGGGCCTACTCGGTGCTAGATACTACTTTCAAAAACATACACGTGAGGGTTCGTATAAATATCATGAAATCATACATGAAGTTCATGGGCTAGTTTAAATCATGACATACATGAACATGCTTGAAATACATGAGCTAGCCATGAAAGAAGGCCCTTGAGTCATCCACATACATAAACTTGATAATCATGAAAATCATACATGCTTGAGAAAATCTACATGCTTAAAAATCATAAATTCGTGAAGAGTGCTTGTAGAAGATCATATCATAAATCATAAATCATAAATTAGGACTTGTGAGAATTGAAATCATAATAGAATCATAAAATTTTATAAAAAAAATTTAGCCCTAAAAGTCCATAATCATGCTTGAAACATAATAAATCATAATTTTATGAAGACTTGAAGAATTCTTATAACCCCAACATGAATATCATAATTTAATATCAATTCAGCTATGCCCAAAATAGAATCATGGAGGAATTTCATAACCCAACACAAACCCTCTTGAATTTCAAAATTAGGGTTTTGAGGGGTGGGTGATCATGAATTTGATTAGAAAAGGGCATGAGGGTGGAAGAACCCATCGTTGAATAAGCTCACATACCTGAAAATTGGAAGTCAACAACAACTCTTGAAATCGATTCTTAGAAGAAACTTGAGCAAGAACTCTAAAAGCTCGAGAGAATCTTAGGAACTTGATTTTCTAATTAGAGTGTTAGGAAGAGAATGAATAGGCTAGGGTTGATTATCCCTATAAAACACCCCTTTTCAGGCTTAAAACGACGTAGTTTAGGACTTACAAGCTTAAGAATTATGAAAATGCCCTTAATGGTTTGACAGAAATTCTCATACTGTCAGAAACGATGAGTCGTTTACCGACTCATTAGCAAATGACGTGTCGTTTGCCAAATCATTAGGCAAATGACGAGTCATTTACTTAATCTGTGAATAACACTGGAATTTCCCAGTACCGCTCAAATGACGGGCCACTTAATGACTCATAAGATAAATGATGAGTCACTTACTTAATCCGTCATGACAGTCTGAAAAATAGCATTTCCCCAAACCACCGGTCACTTAACAACTCATTAGGCAAATTGCGAGTCATTTCCTTAATCCGTCATGACTGTCTGAAAAAATAATATTTCCACAAACCACGAGTCATTTGACGACTCGTTAGGTAAATGATGAGTCATTTGCCGACTCGTTAGGGGATATTCTGATCTTTACAAATGACGAGTGATTTGTCAACTCGTTAGGCAAATGACGAGTTGTTTGCCGACTCGTTAGGGGATATTCTAATCTTTAAAAATGATAGGTGATTTTTTGACTCGTTAGGTAAATGATGAGTCACTTAACGACTCGTTAGGTAAACGACGGGTGATTTGACGACTCGTTTTGTGACCTGGTGCAGATTTTTCTATTTTCTCCATTTCAACTCTTGGATATGATTTTAGGAACTTTTGGAGTGTTACATCATCTCCCCCTTGAGAACATTTGTATTCAAATGTAGAATAAGTATATTGGAAGGCTAGGGAAAGAATTACAATCCCAAAACTGAACAACTAACGCTGAAACCTGATGGAGTGACTGACTCCAGACTTATATACATGACTGAAATGAATTCATGAATCACACGTACATGCATTGACATAAAGGAAACCGAGAGACATGAACTAGACATGAAACTGAATATAATACTAAGGAGGAAACTGATACCTCACGCTGGAATTGAGTCGTAAGGGAATAAATGTGGGTATCTAGCCATCACATCTGCTTCGGCCTCCCATGTAGCTCCTTCAACAAGCTGATTCCTCCCCAAGACTTTCACCGAAGCTACTTCTTTGTTCTTCAACTTTTGAACTTGACGATCAAGGATCTCAACTAGTATCTCCTCATAGATAAGGTTATCCTTCACACCTATGCTCTCCACTGGGACAACCAAAGTCGGATCACCAACACACTTCTTTAACAATGATACATGGAAAACCGGATGTACCGAAGCCAACTCCGCTAGTAGCTCCAACTCATAGGACACTTTGCCAACATGCCTCACAACCTATAGGGACCAACATATAGGGGACTAAACTTCCCTTTATTTTCAAACCTCATCACTCCCTTCATGGGAGACACCTTCAAAAACATCCAATCATCAACTTCAAGCTCAAGTTCTCTCCGCCTAACATCCGCTTATGACTTTTGATGACTCTGAATTATTTTCAGTCTTTCCCTTATAAGCTGAACTTTCTCCATGGCCTCATGAACTGAATCTGGCTCTATCAATGTAGCTTCACCTATCTCAAACCAACCGAGAGGAAATCCATACCTCTGCCTATAAAGAGCCTCAAACGGGGCCATTTGAATGCTAGAATGGTAACTGTTGTTGTAAGTGAATCGATGAGAGGTAAATGATATTCCCAACAGCCCTTGAAGTCAATAAAAAATGCTCTCAACATATCCTCAAGAGTCTGAATGAGCGGTTCGGCCTAACCATCTGTCTGCAGGTGAAAAGCTATGCTAAGCTTGACCTGAGTACCAAGTCCCTTCTGAAACGACCTCCAAAACTGAGTACCTCTATCTGAGATGATGGACAAAGGAACTCCATGCAATTGAAATAACTCTTGAATATAAAATCTAGCATAGTCCGTGTGTTGACTTGGTTATTCGATCCACTATTTCCTATATAAAATCATGTTTACGGCGTGTCTGAGGCGACCTTGTGATGCAACCCATATTTATCTCTTTCCACTTCTAAACAAGAATACTAATACCCTATCGCATACCTTTTGGTCTCTGATGCTCAATCTTTCCAACCTACACTCCTCACCCGGGCTCCTATTTATACTAACGTCTAAGTCCAACGACATACCTCAACTACGTTCAAGCCTAACTCGACCACACCATACTATGGTCTACCTGTACATCACCACCTCATTCAATCCTATCACTTATAATTATCCCATGGATCCTTGTAACTAACGTTGTTCAAGAATTCCTTTATCTTTCAAGCTTGGCTACTAATTGCACTTCACAAACTTCTACATACCTGACACCTTTGATCGTAATAGAGAGTTATTCTGAACGTACACATTGTAACCTTTATTTCCATCACGGGGAGACGTACATAGGTCTTAGAGTAATAAAATTGTGAGTACGAATCGTTCAAGAAATCTAAGCTGGACATATACCTGATATAACACGATCTTATGAGCCGATAAAGCAAATCTTAAGGATTGAGTTCATAGAGCTGAGCATGCTGAGAGACATGAGTTTATATATCGAACGAGGGTTATGACGTGAAGCTGAGATTTATAGAATGAATCGTTTACTTAATCCGTGAAGTACACTGGAATTTTTCACTGCAGCTCAAATGACGAGTAACTTAACAACTCGTTAGACAAATGATGAGTCATTTACTTAATCTATCATGACTGTCTAAAAAATAATATTTCCCAAAATCATGAGTCACTTAACGACTCGTTAGGTTAATCATAAGTTATTTCCTTAATTCATCATGATTGTCGGAAAATAATGTATTTCCACAAACCACGAGCCCTTTGACAACTCATTTGCTGACTTGTTAGGGGATATTCTGATCTTTACAAATGATGGGTGATTTACCGACTCGTTAGGCAAATGATGAGTCATTTGCCGACTCGTTAGGGAATATTCTGATCTTTGCAAATGACGGGTGATTTGCTGACTCGTTAGGTAAATGATGAGTCACTTAACGACTCATTAGGTAAACGACGGGTGATTTGCCGACTCGTTAGGTAAACGACGGGTGATTTAACGACTCGTTCTGTGACCTGGTGCAAGTTTTTTTATTTTCTCCATTTCAACTCTCGGATCTGATCTTGGGGACTTTTGAAATGTTACACCCTTGTTAAATTCCATTATTAAATGAATGTGATATGATGTTGTTACTTATGTAATATGGAATTAGATGTTTGAGAGGTTTTTCATGTTCTTTGTATTATCTGAAAATGATTTATGAATTATGTAAATAAAAGTGGATAACATATTTTGTCCTGAGATGAGTGGCTCATGCCCGAGGGGTGCATCCAAGTGAACGACTATGGTTGAGAGGATCGTGTCTTAGGGGAGCATTCGGACGAGCAGATGAGTAGGAGCAGGTACTACACTGGTACAGTACATGAATTTCTAGAGTCTCCGACTGGAAGGGCAAAAATAAGACCCTCTGACATGTGTGTACGTTGATGATCAGGGTTAGAGTGTTTATGGTGATGTGACTGAGTTGTGTACCTGAGATATCACCATTTATTATATTATTTGACTGAGTGTAAAGAAATAAGACCAGTTCGGGAATGTAAAAACTTGAATGAATTGAATTCCTAGCTATGTATTCTATGTATTAACAATTGTTAGTGTATTTATGATGATTTGACGGTAATTGTAAAGTTAAGTAAGAACTTGTGATGAGTTCTGAAATCTGTTGTGAGTAGCTCATGGTATATTTCATGTGGTTATGGTATATTAAATGTTGTACTGATGGTTATGAGTAGCCTGGATGGTTGTGATGAGTAGAATGTTAAAAAGAGTTAAAGGGAACTGAAGGGGTGCAACTAAGTCGAGCTATTGCCAAGGCAATACCACTGCAGCGGAACCTAATCCGCCACAGTGAGACCGTGGCAACAGTCAAGTGACCGCTTTAACGAGGCCCAATCCAGTGAGCAGGCCGACCAAAACCCTACATAGATTGAATTTCTGAATGGGTATTATTTGCAGAACTTGTGTTCTGGGATAATTACATATTGTTGTTTCGCTTTATATGTGTTATTAATTAAAGGTTGAACGATGATGCCTACCAGTACTTTGTAGTGGTGCTACTCCTGCACTTCTTTTCTAAGTACAAACCTTGATCCAGGAAGTTCATCGTGACCCCATCTTTAGAGCAAGCAACAAAGCTAAGTGAAGGTGAGCGGATCAGGATGAGTTGCTTCGATTCCACCACAATAGATGTCTTTTTTCCAAACATTAACTTTTCTTGATTTACTCCTTTTAGACAATGTTAGGTAGATGTCCTCATGTACAATTACCTTCAGGTTCTGGGGATGTATTAAACAGATTTGACAACTATATTCTTTTAACTTAATTATGCCTTTCGCTATTTATTTTTCAACACGTGATTCGCTCGTATTTGCTATTGGGATTTAGGTAATTAGCTGATACTCTTTGATTCGACCACCGAAGGGGATAGTGTGAGTGCCAATCACGACCACTTGGGTTGTGAAAAACTTGTGTCTAATGTTCTTGATCTTGACTTGTATTTGAATTCAAGGCTTTTGAGCTTGATCTTGAATCTTGTTGTCTTGATCTTGACTTGTATTTGAATTCAAGGGATTTTGAGCTTGATCTTGAATCTTCGTCTTAAGCTCTAGAACTTGTAGAGACATACTTGAGTGCTTGAATTCTTATAGCTTGTAGAGGAATCTGTGTCTTTTGATCCACGAGCTTTCTCTAGCGTCTTGTTGAAATTAAAGTCCTCTTTTTGAATTATCAAATCCTTATTTATAGTTGTAGGATGGAAGAGTTGTGATGAGGACGAACTTCTTTAAGCCAATTAGATTTAAGTTGACATGGCAATATTTGATTGGTCGGAACATGTCACTTATAAACATTACACATTTTCGTTGGTCTTTGATTTGACTAGGCATATTGTGTCATTTTCACATATGGAATAATTCTATTGTCTCTTTTGTTTGACTTGGTACGACACGTCATTTGACACGTGCCACCAATTTGAGCCTCTAGAATAAGATGACATCTTGGGATCAGTAAAGTAGACTCATCATTTGTAGTCCAATTGATAGATCAACCCAATAAAATCGAATCATTAATTAATTCATATTTTCTTGCAGAGGTGGATTCAGGATTTAAA
>JACEIK010010421.1:24243-36187 GCA_018107945.1 Datura stramonium
GTAAAATATAAAATATTTATGAGAGTACAACTAAATCATAAAAACATCTAAACAAAACTGAAAGTCTAAAACCATGTCTGTGTCTGAAAGTCGACTACAACTGATGAGTTACTGAAAAAAATCCCCAGCTAACTCCAAGTCTAAAAAAAGGAACAGAACTGAAAGAAATAATCTTCATCCTCGAAATATGACTCATCACTGATGCCACTAGGAAAATCTAAGCGGGGTTGGCTAACAATGCTGTGTCTACGAACCTGCAGCTGTATCATAAAACGATACATCATAAAAGGTATGCGTCAGTACTTTGAATGTACTGAGTAAGTGAGAGAAACCATACACAAGCAATAAAAATGCTGAACTGAAAAGACATGCAATGACCAACTGAAACTGCTGAACTGAATAACTGTAATAACTGAGATGGTCTAAATGACCCTGTCTGATGGTCAAGGACATGCCCTAAATCTGAGGCACTAATTTGATATACTGTATTGAACTAATCTAAACTGACTAATCTGAGACTGAACTGAGCTGACTAGTGGGAGAGTTTATAACCGACATATAACCACATGAGCTAGACATGGAGTCCGATGTATATACCCCATCAGTAGGACCCAATATACCTTGTCAGGATATAAGGACATGAACTAGGTGATCACAGTTCTGGGGCCTTGAGACCAATAAAATATAACCTACGGTGGCAACGTAGTTTTGAGAACTTGGATGCGCTGGAACCCGGTCCGCTCGGTGCTACGTCCTACTCCCACTAGAGAGTCCTAGACTGACTACTAAGCTGATAACTTGAAACTGGGGTGCAAGACTAAGTCAGGAATACCTATCTAGAAGCACCTTGACTGGTTAGAGCTGCTTATCTAGAAATGTCGTAACCGTCTAAAGAACAAACTGAAATATGAAGTTGGGGTCCTAAGGCTGGTTAGAGCTTCTTATTTGAAAGTGTCATGAGCGCCTAAAGAACCACTAAAAACTGATACTGCGTCTAATTCTGGTAACTGGGAGGCACTACTGACATCTCGAGAATTTTTGTAGTCAAACTGATCAGCTGACATTTCTGATAACACTGAGTAGTCTAACATTTTGATTGAAACTGAACTAACATATATCTAACGGATATTTCAATACAACTGACAATATGGGAATCCCTAACACTGATAGAATCAAGCAAATTTTGATATTTAATCACTATTGCAAGATGCTAGTTTTTTCTACATTCAAGGACTAGGGCTAGATTCCACTTTACAGGAATAAGCATCAATACAACCACAATTTGGTGGTAAATATCTATAATTAACATAAAATAATATTACACATGAATTAAACAAAGTCCGACAGATAATATCTTCACATTCGAAAGTTTCAGGGCTAGAACTGATAGAGAATACATGAAAGATTTTTAGGGACACAAGGAAAGAACTATTCCCTTGTTGAATTCCCTAATACCTGGTGTTGGAAAAACTTGAGAGAATTCCTTGAAAAATCTGAGAAGGATCGATCTTCCTAACCTCTACTCTGAGCCTTTCCAAGAGAAACTTTACGGTGAATAGTTGAAGAGATGAGAAAAAATGAAAGAAACCACGTCAGTTTCCCCCTCTAAAATCCCTGCTTGAACCCAAAATGACATAGTTTAGGGACTAAGTAGGTGTAAAATTACAAAAGTAACCCTGGGATTTAAATTTGAAATCTGGCCGACAGGGTCCCAAAGGTTACTCAACGAGTTGTTGGTTGAGACCATGATTCATTGGGACTTCTCGTTGGTTCCACTGCCTGGGATGAGAAGGCACTGGATCTAGCAATGGGGGTCACCACGACTCATTGGATGAACCAACGGGTCGTTGTTTCTTCCCGTGGCCACTGGACAAGGGAAACTTGAAGGCTAAGCAACGGGTGACACAAAGACTCGTTGGTTGAACCAACGGATCATCATGTCCAGTCATTAGGTTCAATGGAGAGGCTTTTTGAAAAAGACTCAGTTGACACAACGGGTACTGACAATGACTCGTTATGGAAAACGATGAGTCCTTGTTTCCTCTCGTCTTCACTGGAAGGGGGTTTCAAATATTTCACCCGACGACTCTCACAACGAGTCATTATTTCTGACAACGACTCGTTGGTTGAGTCGTAGGGTCTTGGGAAGGATTTCTGAGCTGGGGGAAACCACTACTGACAGGACGACTCATTGTTTCTCACAACGTGTCATTCCTTGTCTCGTTGGTTCCCAAGAGACCAAGACCCACTCACCACGACTGACACAACGAGTCGTTGGAGTTGATCACGGCTCATTGTCTCAGTCGTTCTGAGAATTTTTTTTTCTTTTTTTTCTGCTTAATTTTCTTGAAATGTCTAAGACTGGTCTAGGAACATTTTGGGGTGTTACAATATCTCCCCTTTGGGATCATTCATCCTCGAATGAAGACTAAAACTACAGTAAAACTAGGAAAAAAGGTGAGATTTCTAGACTGAGACTCTAAGCTGGTTTCTGAAGGAGTAACTGACTCCGAATTGACTTAACTGTACTAACAGAGCTGATGCAACTAGAATGCACATAGAAATCTAAATAAAGCTGATGAGTACGGAACTGAATAGAGTACTGGGGAATTTAGTTCCTGATGCTGGAACTAAACTGGAAGGAAACAAGTGTGGGTATCTAGCCATCATATCTGCTTCGGCTTCCCATGTAGCACCTTCTACATGCTGATTTCTCTACAAGACCTTAACTGAAGCTACCTCCTTGTTCCTCAACTTACGAACCTGGCGGTCAAGGATCTGAACTAGGACCTCTTCGTACGAGAGACTATATTGCACTTCCACACTGTCCAATGGCACAATTGAAATTGGATCACCGATGCACTTCTTCAATAGTGACACATGGAATACAGGGTGCACAGATGCCAACTCTGAAGGTAATTCCATCTTATAAGCTATCTTGTCAATTTGTTTCAGAATTCTGTAGGGTCCCACATATCTCGGACTGAGCTTTTCCTTCTTACCAAATCTCATTACCCCTTTCATGGGTGAAATTTTCAGATAAACCCAGTCATCCACTACAAACTCTAATTCTTTTCTCTTCACATTAGCATAAGATTTCTGACGGCTCTGAGCTATTTTCAATCTTTTTCGGATGATCTGTACTTTTTTCATAGCTTCATGAACCAAGTATGGCCTGATTAGAGTAGCTTCACCAACCTCAAACCACCCGATAGTAGATCTGCACCTCCTACCATACAGTGCCTCAAACGGAGCCGTCTGGATACTGGACTGGTAGTTGTTGTTGTACACAAACTCGATGAGAGGCAAGTGATCATCCCAAATGTCCTTGAAATTGATCACACATGCTTTCAACATATTTTCTAGGGTTTGAATAGTCCACTCATCTTGTCCATCTGTCTGCGGGTGAAAAGCTGTGCTGAGCTTGACCTAGGTACCAAGTCCCTTCTGAAAGGACTTCCTGAAGTGAGAGGTGAACTAGGTACCTCTGTCTGAGATAATGGATAAGGGCACCCTATGAAGTCTGACTAAATCCCGGATATAAAGCCTACCATAGTCCTCAGCTGAATCTGTAGTTTTAACTGGAAGAAAGTGTGCTAACTTAGTCATCTGGTCTACTATCACCCAGATTGAATCATACTGCCGATGAGTCTGAGGTAGACCCGTAATAAAATCCATATTTACTTCTTCCCACTTCCATGTGGGTATGTTAATATCCTGAGTCATACCTCCCGACCTTTGGTGTTCTACTTTGACTTGTTGGCAGTTCGGGCACTTAGTTACAAATTCACGATGTCTCTCTTCATGCCGTTCCACTAGTAAATATCCCATAAATCGCGGTACATCTTAGTAGCACCAGGATGGATGGAATATATCAAATTGTGTGCTTTAGCCAGTACCTGTTGTCTCAATTCACCCACATCTGGTACGCACAATCTACCCTAGTAACGGAGTACACCATCTCCCCCTTGGAAGAAAGCCTCTAGTTCTTTTCTACGAACCACCTCCTTCAATTTAAACAATACGGGATCATCATCCTGCCTTGGCTTAACTTCAACTACCAATGAGGAATCTGATCCACTATTCACAACTACTCCACCCTCAGTAGTATCAACCAATTGTACTCCCAACTGAGCTAATCTGTGGATATCCTTTGCCAGCTCCTTTTTGCCTTCCTCGACATGAGCCACGCTTCCATAGACACTCTACTCAGGGCATCAGCCACCAAATTGGCTTTGTCCGGGTGATACAACACACTCATGTCATAGTCCTTCAGTAGCTCTAACCACTTCTCTGACAAAGATTTAGATCTTTATGACTGAACACATACTGAAGGATCTTGTGATTGGTGAAAACATCCACGTGAGCCCCGTACAGGTAGTGTCTCCATATTTTCAATGCAAACACCACCGCTGCCAACTCCAAGTCATAAGTTGGATAATTCTTTTCATGAACTTTGAGCTATTTGGAGGCGTAAGCTATCACCTTGCCCTGCTGCATCAACACGCAATAGAGTCCAACTTTGGAAGCATCACAATACACTACAAATCCATCTGATCCTTCCGGCAGGGTCAACACTAGAGCGGTAGTGAGTTGAGTTTTTAACTCCTGGAAACTCTTCTCACACGCATCTAACCATTGAAATTTCACCTTCATCTGAGTCATCCTAGTCAGAGGAGATGCTATAGAGGAAAAACCTTCCACAAAGCATCGGTAATAACCGGCTAGACCCAAGAAACTTCTATTTTCAATTGGGGAGGTAGGTCTGGGCCAGTCTTGCACCGCTGCTATCTTTTGAGGATCAACCTGAATACCCTCACCCGAGATCACATGACCGAGGAAAGTCACGGACTTCAACCAAAATTCGCATTTTCTAAACTTGGCGAACAACTGGAGGTCTTTGAGTCTATGAAGCACTATCCTTAGGTGATTAGCATGGTCTTCCTCATTTCTGTATATACCAGAATGTCGTCAATAAATAAAATGATGAACATATCCAGATACTACTTGAAGACTCTGTTCATCAAGTTTATAAAAGCTGCGTTGGCATTTGTGAGTCCAAAGGAAATAACCACGAACTTGTAGTAATCATACCGAGTCCTGAAGGCTGTTTTTGCTATGTCACACTCTCTAACCCTTAGCTGATGATACCTCGACCTGAGATTAATTTTGGAGAAACAATTGGTTCCCTGAAGCTGATCGAATAAGTCGTCAATCCTATGTAGGGGGTACCTGTTTTTGTCTGTGACCTTGTTCAATTGACGGTAATCAATGCATATTTTGAGGCACCATCTTTATTTTGCATGAATAATACTGGAGCACCCCAGAGAGAGATACTGGGTCTGATAAAACCTTTATCAAGAAGGTCTTTTAATTACTCGTTCAACTCCTTAAGCTCAGCTGGAGCCATTCTGTAAGGAGGGATGGAGATGAGCTGAGTATATGGGAGAAGTTCTATACTGAAGTCTATTTCCCGCTCAGGAGGGACTTTGGGAAGATCTTCAGGAAATACATTAGGGAACACATTGACAACTGGAACTGACTGTATAGTTGGGGTATCGGAGCTGGATCTTTGACCCGAACTAAATGATAAATGCACCCTTTGGAAATAAGCTTCCTGGCCTTAAGGTAGGAAATAAACCGACCATTAGGTGCTAAAATGTTGCCCGTCCATTCCATAGTTGGCTCATTAGGGAACTGAAACCTGACGACACTATTTCTATAATCGATTGAGGCATAACCGGAGTGTAACCAATCCATGCCAAGAATGAAGTTGAAGTCAACCATGTCTAACTCTACAAGGTTAGCTGGAATGACTTTATTGAGGATTGAGACTAGGCAGTTTCTATACAACCGGCTGGCTCCAACTGACTCACCAACTAGGGTGGAGATTGAGAATGGTTCTGAGAGGGACTCTGGACTGATATCGAACTGGACTGCTACATAGGGAGTCATGAATGAAAGTGTGGCTCCTGGATCTAGTAGGGCATACACGTTTAGATAAAAAAGGTGTAACATACCCGTGACCATATCAGGTGAGCTCTTCTGATCCTTGACGAGAAGACAATGCATAAAAATGGTTTTGGCACTAGCCGCTATCCGTACCTGAAGTGTTAGCCTGCTGAGTTAGTCGGCCTGTTGGAGCTGCTGAAGTAGTGGATTGTGACCTTCCCCGTCCTGCTGATGGACATTCTTTAAGCCGATGACCAAGCTGTCCATAACCAAAATAGCCCTCTCGACCCTAAAGACACTCTCCTGGATGGTTCTTGCCACACCTAGGGCAAGCTGGGTAGCGATTGCTGGTGCTGAAGCTCTGGGACTGAGAGCCAGATGCTCCACCCCTCCAATCCTTGCGGGACTGAAAAGTATGGGCGCTGGATGAGTTGGGTGCTGGAGTCCTCTACTGCTGCTGCTGTGGGCGACTACTATCCCCAGATCTTTGATGGACATAATCTAACTGGCCGGTTCTTGCCCATTTGTTCTCCCACTCCAAATCTTTCAATTTTTCTACCTCAATTTGCTGGGCATGAACTATGAGACTGGAGAGATCGAAGTCCTTGATAAGCATTGTTGTCCTACACTCCTTAAGGACCAAATTTATAACTCCATTCACAAACTTCAACATGCGAGCCCTTGGATCGGCTACCATCTCTGGAGCATATGTAGAAAACCTGGTGAACTCCAGTGCATATTCTTCTACTATTTTGTTGCCCTGTTTCAGATTTATGAATTCTGCCATCTTTGTCTCCCTGAGCTCTCGAGGAAAGAATTTGTCTAGGAAGGCTATAGTGAACTCCTCCCATTCCACCGGTCCTTCTCCTACTTGTCTCCCCTCCTTCCATTGTTCATACCAGATCTAGGCTACCCATTTTAGCTGGTAGGCAGCCAAGTCTGCACTCTCTGAGGAACTGACACCCATAATTCGGGTGATCTTCCTAGTCTCATCCATGAACTCCTATGGGTCCTCTCCCAACTTAGATCCTTGGAAATCTGGAGGGTTCATCCGAGTGAAGTCTTAAACTCGGGAAGATGCTGCGGACCTATTATTGTTGATTGGAACCACCTGCTGGTTCACCTGGTTGGTAACTATCTATGCGAGCAACTGGATAGCCGCCCTGAACTCTGCGGTGGACTCTAAGTCATCTTGAGGGGCGGCTGGAGATGGTGGGACAGGTCGGTGAGCGTTACTGACCCTTCTTCCATTACCACATCGCGAAGGTATAATTCACCGAAACAAAACAGAGCACAAGTTAGGAGAGCAATTTTTGAATTGAATTTCAACGCACGATAAAGAGTATGAACAAAAAGGAGTTTTCCTAATAACATCTCATAGCCTCCCCATCATAAGTATGACGTGCTTCACACCCATAAAAAGGACTCTACTCGATGCGGTTTTCAGACATCCGAGGATATTCTAAACCTAGTGCTCTGACATCAAGTTTGTCACTCCCTGAGTCTACACCCTGGACGGAACATGGTACTTGAAGTTAAAAGTAACCCCAAGTCAACCTCTGGTCTATCATACACTAACATTCTGAGTAACCACACACACACACACACACACACATATATATATATATATAGCGGAAGCTTTAAAATAAAATATAAAACATTTATGAGAGTACAGCTAAATCATAAAGTTTAAAAACATCTGAACAAAACTGAAAGTCTGAAAACCATGTCTGTATCTGAAAACCAACTACTACTGATGAGTTACTGGGACAAGCCCCCAGCTAACTCCATGTATAACTAAAAGGAACAAAACTGAAAGAAATAACCTTCGTCCTCGAAATATGAGGACTCACCACTGATGCCGCTGGAAAAATCTAAGCGGGGTCGGCTAATAGTGCTGTGTCTGAGAACCTGCAGCTGTATCATAAAATGATATAACATAAAAGGTATGCATTAGTACTTTGAATGTAATGAGTAAGTGAGAGAAAACCATACACAAGGAATAAAAATGCTGAACTGAAAAGACATGCAATGACCAACTGAAACTGCTGAACTGAATAACTGTAATAACTGAGATGCTCTAAATGACCCTGTCTGATGGTCAAGGATATGCCCTAAATCTGAGGTACTAATATGATATATTGTACTGAACTTGTTTTGAACTGACTAATCTGAGACTAAACTGAGCTGACTAGTGGGAGAGTCTATAACCGACATATAACCACGTGAGCTAGACATGGAGTCCAATGTATACATCCCCATCGGTAGGACCTAATATACCTTGCCAGGGTATAAAAGCATGAACTAGGTGATCAAAGGACTCGGTCCATGAGGCCAATAAAATATAACCTACGGTGACAATGTAGTTCTGAGAACCTGGGTGCGCTGGAACCCCGGTCCGCTTGGTGCTAAGTCCTACTCTCACTGGATAGTCCTAGACTGACTACTAAGCTGATAGCTCAAAAATGGGGTGCAAGACTAAGTCAGGAATGCCTATCTGGAAGCACCCTGAGAGTCTTATCAGACCAGATTCTATAACTAGATTCTAAGACTGGTCAGAGCTGCTTATCTGGAAGCGTCGTAACCGTCTAAAGAACAAACTCAAATCTGAAGCGGGGTCCTAAGGCTTGTCAGAGCTTCTTATCTGAAAGTGTCATGACCACCTAAAAACCACTAAAAACTGATACGAAGTCTAATTCTAGTATCTGGGAGGCACTACTGACACAAGAATTTTCGTAGTCAAACTAATCAGCTGACATTTCTGACTAACACTGAGTAGTCTAACATTTTGACTGAAACTAAACTGAAATAAATATAACGGAGATTTCAATACAACTGGCAATATGAGAATCCCCAACACTGATAGAATCAAGCAAATCTTGATATTTAATCACTCTTGCAAGATGTTAGTTTTTCTACTTTCAAGCACTAGGGCTAGATTCCACTTTACAGGAATAAGTATCAATACAACCACAATTTGGTGGAAAATATCTACAATAAACATAAAATAATATTTCACATATATTAAACAAATTCCGACAGATAATATCTTCACATTCGGAAGTTTCAGGGCTAGATCTGATAGAGAAGATAGGGAAGATATTTGGTGACACATGGGAAGAACTATTTCCTTGTTGAATTCCCACATACCTGGTGTTGGAAAAACTTGAGAGAATTCCTTGAAAAATTTGAGAAGGATCGATCTTCCTAACTTCTGCTATGAGCCTTTCTGAGAGAAACTTTACGCTGAACTATTGAAGAGATGAGAAAAAATGAGAGAAACCATCGGTTTCCCCCTCTAAAACCCCTGCTTAAACCCAAAACAATGTAGTTTAGGGACTAAGTAGGTAAAAAATTATAAAAGTAACCTTGGAATTTAAATCTAAAATTTGGTCGACAGGGTCCCAACGGGTCACTCAACGAGTCGTTGGTTGAGACCACGACTCGTTGGGACCTCTAGTTGGTTTCATTGCCTGGGATGAGAAGGCACTGGATCTGGCAAAGGGGGTCACCATGAATCATTGGATGAACTAATGGGTCATTAGTTCCTCGCATGGCCACTGGACAAGGGAAATTGGAAGGCTAAGCAATGGGTGACACAATGACTCGTTGGTTGAACTAACGGGTCATCGTGTCCAGTCGTTAGGTTCATTGAAGAGGTTTTCTAAAAAAGTCTCAACTGACAAAAAGGGTGCTGACAACAACTCGTTGTGGGAAACAACGAGTCGTTTTCTCTCATCTTCACTAGAAGTTTTTTTTTAAAGATTTCACCTAACGACTCTCACAACGGTTCGTTGTTTCTGACAACGACTCGTTGGTTGAGTCGTGGGGTCTTGGGAAGGATTTCTAAGCTGGGGGAAACCACGACTGACAGGACGACTCATTGTTTCTCACAAGGGTCTTTCCTTGTCTCGTTGGTTCCCAAGAGACCAAGAACTGCTCACAACGACTGACACAATGAGTCGTTGGAGCTGACCACGACTCGTTGACTCAGTCGTTCTGAGAATTTTTTTTCTTTTTTTTTTCCTGGTTTTTCTGCTGAATTTTCTTGAAATGTCTAAGTTTTTTCTCGGAAAGTTTTGGGGTGTTACAGCCGCTGAGTGCTTCCTGTTTGCTAGTAACTGTACTGCGAGCATGGAGCCATTGAGTATTGTCGGTGCACTTTGCTAGTACGTGTTGTATAGGACTATAAGACCGCGAGGTGTGCCCTCGACAAGATTGAGTTATGAACTAATATATCTGTATGTGTTATGCTGTATTATCTATGGTTGTTGCTTTGTATTATTTATTTCCCGATAACTGCGAAAGCTAAATGTCAGTTCGTGATAGCTGAGATCATTGAGAGGCCTAGAGTTGAGTCCATGTGCAGTATAGTTGGTGACAGGTGACTCTTATCGACTAGGGGCTAATTGGGTGTTCGGATTATTTTTTTGGTAGTTCTGTTGGGCTTTCCCGGCTTACGGGGGCCAGGTATGTCCTATTTATCTCATTTGATTTTCTGGATATGTCTTTATTTTGGAATCTCCTATCGTTATCCTATGCATTCACTGGTTTGCAATATACATATTATTATCGTTTTGCCTTACATACTTGGTATATTTTTGTACTGATACCCTAGTTGGAGGTGCCGCATTCATGCCCGCAGTGCTGATCAGCAGGTAGATCGATTTCTTGATCGCTGAGTGAAGTTCCAACTAATCGATAAGCTCTAAGTCTTTCGGAGATACCAGGTTGTTATGATTGTGGGTAGTTTGGGGCCCTATCTCAGATAGTCGACTTTTTTTATATTTATAGAGGCTCGTAGATATCTGTTGCGGTCATAGAACTGTGGTAGGCTGGTGGACCTTATTGTGTAGATTGTTTCCTATTCTTGTGGCCTTGACGACCTGTTGTTTATCGTTTAAATTGGTCTGTAAGTCAGTTTTCATTTCTGTTGTTTCTTTCTCTGATTTCATAATTGTTGCATGTTGAACCTCGTTAGTTCTGGTTGTTGTAGTTAGATTTGTGGTAGGGCATGCTGGATCAAATGCGGCACATGGTACTAATCATGTCCCTCCAGATCTAGGGTGTGACATAAGCTGATAAAGAATATTTAGACAATTGCGAGATGACAGTTAGTAAGACTAGCCCGTCAATCTTTGAAACTAAAGAATTCAAAAAGGGTCGGAAGGGTGTAAGACAGCACGACACGTGAATTTCATTGTGTCCAGTGAAAGGCCAAGGCTCGATAGAACTGTGATTACAGTTAAATAAAGTGGAAAAGAATAAATAATGTGTAGGAATATTCAGAATATACAACTATAATATAAAATAAATAAATAATGAATCAAAAAATTAATATGTATAAAAATGTAAAAAAAATTATGTGTAAGCAATGTAAATAGTTTATGTGCAAAATACAGATAACTTAAATAATTCGCAATGTGCAAAACAAAATAAAGAATCAAAGAATTGATATATGAAAAAAATATAAATAGAAATACCTCTCTCAATTGAAAAAAATGAGCATATCATGGTTAGAACCTGGATAATCCAACCAGAGTCATCATGCAGTTGCACCTATTTCTTTTTTTATCAAGGTTAAATAAAATACAACTTATTAACTTTAAAAGAATTGTTTATGTAAAGAGTCGCCATCTAATTATAAGAAAAAAAATAGAAAACCTATTTTTTGTTGACATGTATGACTCGAATTTTAATTTGCGAAAACAAGATTAGATTGCAAGTGAGAATTCTAAGTTATTTCGAAGGAAAAGTGTTAGACACCGTTCAGAATCCACAAAACATAGTTTCCGACTAGCCTTAATTTATCAAAGGAGGGGGAAATAAAATTATTTTTGCAAGTATAAAATATGTATGACGAAATAAAATATGTACAAAGAAATAGTGTAAAATACGTTTATGAAAAAAATGTGTATAAAGAATATATATTAGTGCATATGAAAAGAGGTACGTATATCAAGCATATAAAATATATAAAAAATAGACACTA
>JACEIK010010422.1:0-10436 GCA_018107945.1 Datura stramonium
CACATATATATTGAAATATAACTTAAAATCAAAGGGAGAGACTTATATATACTTGAGGCGGTGGACAGGGGTTTGTGGCACGAACCCTATCGTGCCAATTCTAGGCCGTGCCATGGAGCTCAACGCGCCAGGGAGGGTCCGTGCCAAGTTGCCCCTTTGGGCAGCTGGTCTGGCCTTCTCCCGCGCAGTCCCGACTCCATGCTCGTTCGACCTTCCCCCGGGCCCCTTCCTCATACGTTTATACTCTAAAACTCTTAACCAACGTACGAATAGGCCATCTAAATGTTAGAAACTTACTGAATGTAACAGTGTGACCCCACTAGCCAAGCCATCTATTAAGAAGCCTCCAGTATTGGAGCTCAAGGAACTCCTATCTCACTTACGTTATGCATTTCTAGGGACCGGATACATATTATCGGTCGTAGTTGCAGCTGACTTGGTGGAATGGCAGGTGGAGGCTTTGGTCTCCATTCTGAAGAGGTATAAAAAGGCCAATGGGTGGACCATAGCAGACATTATTGGGATACCATCCGATATTTGCACACATAAGATCCAGCTTGAGCCAGATTGTATTTAGAGCATTGAGCATCAGCGTAGGTTGAATCTTCCTATACAAGAGGTGGTCATGAAGGAAATTATTAAGTGGTTGGATGAAGGTGTGGTTTACCCTATTGCTAACAGCATATAGGTGAGCCAAGTTTAGTGTGTGCTGAAAAAGGGAGGAATCACTATAGTCCCGAATGCTAACATAGAGCTCATTCCATTGAAACCAATCACAGATTGGAGAGTATGCATGGACTATCGGAAGCTAAACTACTAGATGCAGAATGATCATTTTTTGATGCCATTCATGGATCAGATTCTAGACCGACTTGCAGACAGAGGGTGGTACTGCTTTTTAGAAGGATATTCAGGGTATAATCATATCTCTATATCCCTCAAAGACCAAGAGAAAACAACTTTCATTGGCCCCTATGGGACATTTACTTTCAAGAGGATGTCGTTCGGGTTATGTAATGCGCCCGCCACTTTTCAGTACTGCATGATGTCCATATTCTCTGACATGGTAGAGGACACCATTGAAGTCTTTATGGATGATTTTTCGGTGGTGGGTGACTTATTTGAGGATTGTTTGGCTCATTTGAGCAAGGTGTTGTAGCGATGCAAAGAGACCAACTTGGTGCTTAATTGGAAAAAGTGTCATTTCATGGTCAAAGAAGGTATAGTTCTTGTCCACAAGATTTCTGGTAAGGAATTAAGATAGACAGAGTGAAGACCAATGTAATTGCTAGTCTACCACCTCCAATTTCTGTAAAGGGTGTTTGAAGCTTTTTGGGTCATGCATGATTTTATCGAAGATTCATTAAGGATTTCTCAAAGATTGCTCGTCCCTTGTGCAAGCTACTTGAGAAAGAGGTGAAGTTTTTGTTTGATGGTGCATGTTTGAGGGCTTTTGAATGCCTGAAGGAGAGATTTACTACTGCCCCGATCATAGTGGCACCTGACCGGTCCTTACCATTTGAGATTATGTGTGATGCTAGCGGGGTAGCCCTGGAAGCTGTTTTGGGCCAAAGGCGTGAAAAGATTTTTCATCCAATTTATCATGCTAGCAAGGCGCCTAATGTAGCTCAGAGGAATTACACTGTGATGGAACAAAAGTTATTGTTGTGGTATTTGCATTCAAGATGTTTCGAGCTTACTTGCTTGGAACTAAGGTGATAGTTCATACAGACCATGCATCTCTGATATATTTGGTGGCAAAGAAGGATGCCAAGCCATGGTTGATTAGTTGGGTTCTGTTGCTGCAAGAGGTCAAGTTTGAGGTTAAGGACCGGAAGGGGACCGAAAATCAGGTGGCGGATCACCTATCGAGATTAGAGGCAGATGCAGCACTGCGAGATGAGCTTGATATTGATGACACATTCCCTGACGAGAGGGTTTTGGCTGCTTTCTAGGATCTCATCCAATGGTTTGTGGGCTTTGTTAATTATCTGGTGAGTGATGTGGTACCAGAAGATTATCTTTTCATTAGTGAAAGAAATTCGTGTCTGATGTGCGGAATGTTTTCTGGGATGAGCCTTACTTATTCCGCATAAGTGCTGATGGGGTGATTCGGAGATGTGTGCCCGAGGCTGAGATGTTGAGAAAATTTGAAGCTTGTCACTCATCCCCTATTGGCAGTCATTACAATGAAATTCGAACAGTCCACAAAATTCTACAATATGGGTACTATTGGCCAACCATTTACCAAGATTCATATGATTTTTCAAACGCATATGATGCACGCCAAAGGCAAGGAGGCATATCAAGAAGGCATGAGTCCCCTCTTACTCCCATCCTTATCATTGAGTTGTTTGATGTTTGGGGCATTGACTTCATGGGCCTGTTTGTGAGATCAAATGGGATTAAATACATACTCGTACCTGTGGACTATGTCTGTAAATGGGTGGAGGCAATGGCGCTTCCAAACAATGAAGGTAAGAGTGTCACAACGTTCTTGAAGCGGAACAATTTCGCTAGGTTCGGGACTCCTAGAGCCATCATTAGTGATGGGGGTTTGCACTTCTACAACTAGTTATTTCGGACTTTGCTTGAGAAATATGGGGTGAAACACAGGGTGTCAATACCTTATCATCCACAATTTAGAGGACAAGTTGAGGTCTCCAACCGGGAGATAAAGACCATCTTGGCGAAGACTGTGAATGCTAAATGGACATATTGGTCTAGAAAGCGGGATGATGCGTTATGGGCTTATCGGACTGCATTCAAGATCCCTATAGGTATGTCTCCATATCAACTTGTGTATGGGAAAGCTTTTCATCTTCTGGTTGAACTTGAGCAAAAAGCTATGTGGTCGCTCAAGAAGTAGAATCTGAATTGGAGCGATGCTGCGAACTTGAGGCTTGATCAGTTGAATGATATAGATGAGTTTCGTTTGAAAGCCTTGAAAGTTCATAAACTTATAAAATAAGGATGAAGATACAACATGACCGGAAGATTGAGCAAAGAGAGTTCAGCCCTGGAGATATGGTGTTGCTATTTAATTCTAGGCTTCGGTTGTTTCCTAGAAAATTGAAGTCCAAATGGTTGGGACCATTTTGAGTGGTCCCAGTATTCTTCTATGGTGCAATAGAGTTGGAAAATCATGAAGGAAAATGGTTCAAAGTGAGTGGCCAGCGGGTAAAAGCATATATGGGAAAGAGTGAAGAAATTAAACTAGTGGACCTGTGGGCTCTGGGTGAAGTCTGAGTAACCCGGGGACTTACATCGTGCTGCGATGTTAAATCAAGCGCTACATTGGAGGCAACCCATGGAGGTGTCTTGATGAAGTTTGAATAATTAAGATACCCATGTCGTGCCGCGACGTTAAATCAGGCACTTCTTGGGAGGCAATCCAAGTTGTACTTGTAATATAAATATAATATTCACGGGTGTTGAAGTGTGTAGGTTTAAGGAAAAAAGGAAACCTAGATGATTCAGTCCAGACCTGAAATCAAGAGTCTTAGAATGATCCATCATAACTTGGTACGCCTCGTGGTTTCAAGTCATTGATGCTACCCTGAGTGCCCATTTTCAGTAGCGAACCCACGGGCCCACAGAACGGACCATACTTAGTTGACAGGGGTCACGTAATTTCCCATTAGAACTACTTCCTTCAGGCCTGAAATAAATAGAAAGAACCTATGGAATCATAGTACGGGTCATTGTGAAAACAAATGACTCTTCCAATGTGCCCGTTGGTTCCACAGGTAAGTTCTCTAAAACTCTACTAACGAGAACAAGGTACGGGTCGTTTTTACCTTACACAACCCGTTGGATGAGTCGTGGCCAAAATTAAGGGTTCCTGACTTACAATAGCCCGACCCGACTCTCCCAAACCCATGCTACACACACCCGACTTAGGCACACTTCCGATTCAAAATTAAAACAACCACCAGCCTTCACTCCCTCTGGCTTAAACAACTCAATCACACCACTACTCCTACAAGAGTGGGATTGATTCGCAGATTCTCCACCATTGACCAAGAATTTCATCTTTCCATGCTAAAGTGAGTATATTTGGTGTTCCCTTGCTTCATTTTCTCATTATCGTACCCTTCCCGATTAAAGTACCTAGTGCTTGTTTCATGAAATTACGTATTGGGGTATTATGCATTGGGATTCATAGTATTGTTCATCAAGTTAACCCTAACATTAGAATTTAATGACTAGGAGGAAGTATGGCTAAATATTAAAACTGAATCAAAACCTAATATATCGCCTAACTAATCTGTGTAGTATGAAAGTGTGAGGGGAGTGCATGATGCTTGGGTAATTGGTAAATTGTGACACAGAACACATATGGGTGAGGGATGGCTGCACGATCCAATCAACAACCCATTATATGCCACAAAGGCTCATTGTTTGGGTCGTTGGAACTGCTCAGGGATCCCCGACACTAGTCGCACAACAACTAATTCAATGAATTGTTGGTTCACCTAACAAACCGTTGAAACTAGTCGTTGTGCGAAGTTCCGCACCCGAATCCCTGTAGTCCCTTAGCACGGAACATTCAGATATACTATTTTATCTTACAATAGACCGTTGTATCTGCTCATGGGAAGAAATAGATTTAACACTTTCAATGATTGATTCAACGACCGCAGCAACGGGTTGTCGTTTCCTACAACAACCCGTACTGAAGGTCGTCTATTTTGACAGAACACCAATATAGCTTGTCCTGTTTTGTGAATCTAACAATGTGTCACACAGGTACAATGAATTCAATAGGAAACAAGAAGCAACAGGAAGCTGCCGCAAGAAAGGAAATTGCTAAAAGGTGGCATCTCCATGACGAGTCAGAACTGGACAGTTCTAGTGGTTCGGAGGTGCACTGCAACATTGAAACCTCTGACGAGTCTCCAGTGGTTACCACTAGGGTGAAGTCCAAAGCCCAGGAAGCTGCAATGACTACTGCCTCACCTTCCCAATTTGAAGAGGGAGGAGAAGAGCCCGAGTCTGATGGTGACAACCCTCCAACAGATAACGCAAAAGAGGGCAACGATGATGCTGAGGAATTAGGGGATGATGATACTAAGGAAAAGGAGTCCAGTGATAAGGAGAGTGCTGCTAAAAAATCTGGTGAGCAGGTGGAGGACTCTGACCCTTCCATCACACCAGAAGCAAGGTCCAAAAGATGGTTTGTACAGGGCTCCAAGGATGTGTATTATGCAGGGCTCGCTCTCAATGAAAAAGGGAATCCTAGCTGCAGTATTCAGGAGGAGCCCAAGATTCGGATGAATGCCCTGAATAAAGTTCCAGAGTTCAAGAGGCTCTTCGAGGGCTACAACATGCATTGGATGGCCAAGACTCTGGGCAAATATAACATGGAGATGGTGTGTGAGTTCTATGCAAATTACTACTACACACTGGAGAAAAAGACCCTCTCAAAGAATGCAATTAAGAAGGAGCCCGTGCTAGACTCTGTCAGGGTAAGAGCTATCCCAGTTGACATATCCGAGTGGACAATCACTCGGGTCTTGATGGGTGGTAACTATATAATGCCCGCCTGAACTACTTAGTATGACCATCAAATAGAGGCAATGAAGGGGATCATATAATTGAGCACTGAGGACAAATTGATGCACTTTCAGTGGATGGCTAATTTTATTACTAAGCATAAGGAGGGAGAAGAATGGGTCACAGGTAGGAAACCAATCTATAAGGCTTCCCTGAACTTCTTGGCCAAGTCATGGTGGTCCATTGTCCGACATCAGCTCGCGCCTACAATGAATGATAATGTTTTGAGCGTAAATAAGGCAGCTTTTGGTGGAATGCATTATGTCAGAGTACCTTCTGAACATTCCCTGGATTGTTTCCACAGAGATTCGGGAGCGGGCGGTCAAAGATCACACTACGCTTCTGTTCCTGAGCCTAGTCTACCAGCTATGTATGGAGTCTGGAGTGTCTATCTTCCCAGCTATTGATCATATGATTACAAACATCAAGACGGCAAACATAGCATTGATTAAGGATGATTTAAATCCAGTCTCCAGGGTCCTAGTTCTATTTGGTGGATCTAGATTGAGTGAGAATACACCGAGATGAGGTGGGAAGGGTGACACATCTGGCCAGGTTGAGAAGTACATGAAGTTTTCTTCCACTCAAGACGATGATGCCTCAATGACCACTCCTATTCCATCAAATAGCACAACCCAGTCCATTCCCACTGGGTAATTGCTGGTCCTAGAGAATGACATGAGAAAAATGGCCAAGATATTGACAATTGCGGAGCGGAAGATTGACATATTTCTCGAGAAAGTCAAGCCATGGGTAAAAAGGAAAAAGAAGATGTAGCACAGGGGTTACACATGATATTGGATGGTTTTGAGGTATGCCTCAACTAGTTTTGATCTGATGCTCAGATCCGAGACTGGGACGCGATGAAGAGAGAGCTAGCAACATTAAGAGCCTCCGTGATAGAGTTGTCATCCAGACCGACTCCACTCTTACCACCGCAGGATTTTTCAGTGATAGAGGAGGACTTGGATGTAGAGATTCCTTAGCTCTTTGACATAGAGTTGGCCCAGCGTGAAAAAGGAAAAAAGAAATAGGCAACCAAGGGAGCGAAGGATGAGGAAAGAAGAAAATGAGAGAAGGAAAAGCGGGCATTGAAGGCTGCCCTCAAAGAAAACCGACACACTACCGATGCACAGGAGAGAGAGATACTGGAGAGGGTGAAAGGTGCAGGTAGCTCTAGTGTGCTGGTGGTGCCTGAGGAGAGTGGGGGCACAGGTAATTCCCCCGTGCGGACAGCTTCATAGAATTCATAGGCCACAGCCAGTTCCACTGTTACATAGGTTGGAGTCATGATTGAGACTCCAGTTGCTGATGATTCTGGGGTTGCATCTGCAGCCCCTGTTAACCAGACCACTGGCGTCTAGGATTCCCAGGTATGTCTCTATTCTCATGTTTTACCTTTAAAGACGTCAAGGATGCTGCATGATTTTTTTGATGGGGTTGGGGTAGTACTTGATTTTTGTTGAACATAACTCGAGGGTTTTTCTTGCCAGATGTCTTTTTCGGGTGTTCTTTATCTAGTAGAACCGACATGTTTAGTTTTTTCTTCTATTTTATTTTGTCTTGTTGGTTAACTGGAAGAAAAATAGGAGCCATAAGAGTAGTCAAACAAAGCATATGATGTATTGATTTTGTGATGTATGTTAAAATGATACCCCTCCTAAATTAAATGTTTTTGGGTGAATATACTTGTTCTGTGATGCGTGACCAGTGTGGATCTTTGTATGGCATCATAGGTATCCATTAGGATAATTAATGCCTAAGCAGTGCATGAACCTGGTGGTTGGAACTTAGTCGTGCAATCAAGTGCTTGTGTGAGTGAGGCATAGAGTTGGTTCTACTGTGTAAATCAATCTAGAACTTTGCCTAGTTGGTCATACCGAGGTATAGGACGGGATTTTAGGAAAGGATCATAGGATTTTTTTGATGCATAGTTCACTTTAGCCTTAAAAAACCTACCAAATGAAAACAAATATTCCTTGATCCCGATATTGAGTTAAAATTGACCTTTCTTTTTGTTGTTTAGCCAATTCACCTTCCTACTTTCATTATAATGAACCTGTTTTAGCCCTAGTCCCTCCTTGGATACTGTGAACACCAACTCTGGCAAATTGCCTAAGCTGAGGGTGGCTACTATAAGGGTGAATAAGAAGAGAAGGATGGAAAATAATTGAGTAATGCAAATAAAAGGCGGGTGCAGTGAGCATAATGAAATTTGAAAAAAAAAAGAGTCAAAGAGAAAAATAAAAGTGAGAAACAAGAAAAGAAATGCTTGAAAGGAGGAAAACCACACTAATAGTTGCAAAAGAAAGTAAAAGAAGAAGAAAGAAAGGGAAAAAGGGAGATAAGTGAAAAAAAAGATGTTAAGTGGAGCCAAAGTTAGTGTAGTGCCAAGGAGGGTTAAGTTACTATTTCCATATTTACCATACCCAACCTCGAGCCTACAATACAAGCTGAAAAAAGTCCTGTAGTGATCCTAGTTCAACCGTCTGAAAATCGAGGTATTGAAAGTAAAAGCAAGCTTATGGTATTGTATGTGCACGCACAGTTAGAATTTCTTTGTGAGAGTGAGTGAGTTCTTACCTAGTCCCAAGATAAAACATTGTCATGATCATACATATATGTGTGTGTATGTGTGTGTGTGTGTGTGTTTTTGTGGGACTTCTTTGTAGTGAGGGTACGAGATTGCATTGGTTGATTGCTAGCTACCTAGGGGAAATGTCAATTGTGTGTGCTTGGTTGTGTAGTGATAATATGATTCCATTCTTTGATCCTATTGTCTCATGTTGAGAAGTACTGAGTCATCACACCAAGTTCTTTTTTAACCCTGTAGAAGGGAGTTTTATTGAGTGAACATCCTATATGTTTAGTGAGTTTGAACTGCTATACATCTCCCAGGTTTTCTCTAGTTAAGCGTCACCATGGGTTGATTTTATTTTGTTTACCTGAGGACATGCAAACATGCTTAGTTGAGGGTGTTGATGTGCCATGATTTTATGGCACTAGTGATGCTTAAAACCCTGTGAATGTGCATACCTTTAGGAACATTTATGTGGATATGACGCATTTTGGTAGTTTTGCAGGTAAAACAGGTCGTGGGAGTTAAAATTGTGAAAAGAACAGAAAAAGGAAGAAAGTCTCAGACGAGCCTTACTACGGACAGTTGGTCCTTACCACGGTCCATTTTAACTATTCATTGTATTCAATTCAGAGAAGTGGTTAAGCAAAGTTCCAAGCAATGCTGAAACCCACTTATCGTAGGAGAATACAATGAACCATTTTGTTCGGTCGTGGGTTGAATCAGAAAGGATGTTAATATAAGTCTCATTCAACGGATGGATCCTACGGACCATATGAACTTATAATGGATCATCCTATCCAGAAATGGAAAGTATTAGAGAAGAGTCACTAGAGAAGGCATCATTCAACAGACAGACAGTACGGATTGTGTTATTGAAGGATGGGTCGTTCTGAGCACCCGTACCTTTAGGATAAGAGACCATGTTCAAGAGGCTAGGAAACAATAGACCGAACCAATGGCTGGTAGAATCTCACAACCAGCCTTTGTCTGAAGCTAGATGTCGAAAAAAGACAAAGTCTGAGGGGAACAATGATGGAACCAACGAACACTCTAACGGGCCATTGAAGCTTCCGACGAACCGTGGTACCTGCCAACATCAGAATCCAAGTTGTTTTAGGAAAGGATTTGTTTTATGTCTATAAATATTTTGTTTAGGTTTATTTTACAGTTTATGTAATTGTTACGACTTTGCACTATTTTTTTCGAGTTGTTGATTATTATTAAGGTTCAAGAAACAAGTTTCATAATTTTTTTTCTTGAATTCGGTGATTCAAACGACTTTGGAGTATTAATCTTATACTTTTGTTGATTTATTCAAGACGCGTGGTTTCTTCTATGAATTATTATAAGTTGCAATTATGATTTTCTCTTTAATCTCTAATTGTAATCTTTCAAGCATGAGTAACTAAACCCACAACTAGGATTCTGGGAACCATGATGAATTTTTATAGGCAAAAATACTTAGTGAATCTTGAATGGGGTTTATGCATGTATTATTTTTTCCTTCGTTTTAATTGTTTCTTAACAGTTGCAAACGTTAAAATTTGCCTTCTTCTTACTCACTGCATCAAGGAGAGTAATTAATGGGAAAAGGGATTAACAATGGAGATTTGAGGCTACCAACCCTCACCTAATAGCTTGACCTTGTTCGGAAATAGTTAATCCGATATCAAGGGTAACGGTAAATCAAGTATACATCGGCATATGGATCAAGTTGCGTGGTGATAATCATATAAGTAGGGGACCAACCATTTAGGTGAAGTTAACTTACAAATATTGCATGTTAAACACCAGAATAGATCACCAGTATAAAACGCCTTGTGGTTAAGAAGTCATGGGGAACACAATCCTAGTCAACATACTCTTTGAATTCAATCGATTTTAAATCAAGGATCTACTCATTACACTCTACTGTTTTACATTATTTCTTTCTAAAATTTCCCCCAATAGGAAACAAGTAAGCCAATAGTAGTAGTTAAACACATTAACTAAGGTACTCGCCATATTCCTCGTGGGATTCGACCCCAACCCTGGTTGGATTTTATATTTGACATCAACCGCTTTATATATCATTACGAGGTGTAATTTGGGTGACATCATAGATGTCAAGGATATTTTTGACCATTTAGTTATTACTTAAAGTTTAAAGAGCAAAAATCTAAAACTGCAAATTTGAGGAATAAATATTAAACACCATCCTAAATTAAGATCATTTATGCCAAAATAGTTGGGACAATTGGCACGTTCGTTGGATCTATGATAATGACTATAGGCCCAGTTATTTGAAAAAGAGGAG
>JACEIK010010422.1:12440-29280 GCA_018107945.1 Datura stramonium
TGTATGTATGTATATAGATAAACATGGGCATACATAAATAATTTCAGCTCAGTCTCCTAAAGAACTCAACATGGATGCAAAAGATGACCCATAGGCTCTCCCTTAATGTAACACTCGACTAGTATAGAACATTCAATCAAGGATCAATTAGGACTTAAGATGGTTGTAATGTAGGCTAAAGGATATATAGGAACTATTTGGCCAAGATAGTGACTAATCACCTGAAGAACTTTAATACTTCACAACACTTTGATTTTTGTAGCTCATTCTTCAATCTCCTATTTTTCTCTTTATACCGCCTTTTATTTTTCAATTCAAAACTTAGGTGACTAGTGGGGATTTTTCAACATTAAACACATTTTTTTTCATTCATCAATTCTTTCCAGCTTTTTCTTCTTTTTATTTTCCCACTAATATCACCCTCCTTGTTTAGCAAATTTCACCCTTTTATTTTCTTCTAATTTTTACACTTTTTATCTTTTCCCTTCACTTCTCCAATTATGCTCCTTTCATGCAAAAAATTTCATAAAAGTTCTCTAGGAGTCATTTGGATCAAATAAAGGTTAATAGAACAAAAAGGGATTAAGCTTGTAATATGAATATCAAAAGAATAGGCTAAGGTTCAAAATGACAAACTAGGATAATTACAATCAAGGTAGGTAAAAATTGGATGCAAACAAGGCTACCAAGGAAACGCCTATATCACTTCTTAGATTTATCATTCTCATTTCTCTTTGCACACACACCGGAAAAATTCTAGATATCAAATTACAAACATGGAGTATATTAAAAAAATACCTCACTCATACAATGGCACAATTGACTCAACAATGGCAATCAAGATTACATAAACACATATATTCATATTTCATGCATAACATAACTAAGCCCACTTTTTCAAGTACAAGAGTCAAGTTCCAAAAGACTAAGTGTTTCTACCTTTTTCATGCATTTTTGAGTGAATTTCACAAAGTCTCAATGATATATAAGTGAAGCACCTAGCATTCGTAAGGCTCAAGTTCTTGCTTTTCCTAATGACTAATTTTCCCTTAAGACGGTCATCATCCGTCCATCATTGAGAAAAGTCATGACTCTATGACTAAAAAATAAAGAAAATCTAGACTCTCTAATTGGTTTTAAGGGATTATCTACCAAAAAAGTATCGAAAATAAAAATCGATGAAACCCAAAATAAAATAAAACTAAAAAAAATAGTACCAACAAACCAAGTATGCAAGATAATTCATGATCACACAAAAATAAAAACTAGGCTGCCTACTATGTTTAGATTTAGCAATTAAAGCATGCATGAAAATCAAGTTAACTTCTCCCACCCACACTTAATCGGTAGCACTATCCCCAGTGCTAAAATAATAAAGCATAAATTAAAAGAGTGAAAGAAGAACTCTTTGGGCCTCTAATCATCATCATCAGTGCGGCAATCACTTTTTTGCACAGCAACGCGTCACGCACTTCAATGCACCAGTTGACTGCCGTGTCGCGGCCCTCCTTGCAAAGCCAGTGCCTGCGCACCGTGCCAGGACATGCACTGCTTGGCCTGTGTGGCATACCACTTTGTGTGTCAGGGTTATTAGCTGTGTCGACTCCCTCCAGGGGAGAGACGACGTCGCTCCACAGAGCGGTATGCCATTTTTGAGAGATGAAGATGGGGTCCCAGGTCCTCATATAGTCCATTTCATGGCTGGACTATTATATGCCGTATCGGCACCACACCCCCGTCGAGCCTGGTGCCCGGGTGCAGATATCAGGAGTCCACTAGACTCAGACACAACTACCGTCAGGGGCCAAGCGGGCTCAGTTGCAGACCCAGGGGACTGGTAGGACGGCTATAGCTATTAGTTGACCCAGTGTGACCTTGCTAGGGGTAAGTAGATTGAAGTGTACTCAGCAGGGCTTATGGGGGGGCCAGGTGGGTTATTCTGTGCTGGTTGTACCTTTCTGCTTATGGGGGCCAGGTAAGGTTCTTGGTTGCTTTAACTACTGTTAAATTAGATGATAGGAAGTTCAACTATTCAGGTATGATCTCTATCTCTCCATTTCAGTTATTCTCAGTTTCATTTCTTTTATTCAGTCATTTACAATTATTGTGTTACATATTCGGCACATATTGTACTGACGCCCTTTTTGGGGGGCTGCATTACTTGCTTGCAGGTGTGGATAGACGAGAAGCAAGTCCCTTTTAGCTTCCAGCCAGGATTGTCAGAACAGTCGGCTCCTTTCCTCTGAGCTTGTAGATAGAAGGTTTACTTCTTTTGTTTGTACAGTTTATGGGTAGGTCGAGGCCCTGTCCCGATCATCATATTACTCCAAGAGGCTTGCAGATTATTTCAAATTCCCTATGGTTGGATGTTGATGGCCGTGTGGGTCCCATATATGTTTTATCTTGTGTGTTGGCCGAGTGGGGTAATGTTTAGCTGTTAGTTAGCGGCCTTGTCGGCCATGGCTTAGCTTAGTACTGACTTTACTTTTCAGTCATAACTAGACATCATGGTAGTCTTGTCGAACCGCATAGGATTCCCTATTGCTACTTTGTCTAGTTAGCTATTTTCTTTTACAGGTGGCTATAAGGACTTGTCGGTCAGGGTCTGTGTTTGCAGCCGAGATATTTTCTGTTGTTTTCTTGATTTGAGAGTTAGTATTAGCCTGCACCAGGAGTGCGTAAGCTCAATCAACTTAGTCAGATTCCAGTAGGCACCAGGTGCTAGTCATGCCTCCCAAGGTGTGGTGTGACATATGAATACTAATCATAATTTTACAATCATGAGAGGCTAAAACCTCCACAACTAAGGTTGTAGGAACCATGATGGATTCACGAACTAGGTTTACACAAAGTGATTTGAAACCAATTCTAAATATTTGTATTATATTCTCTTCATCTTGAATATTTCTTAACGAAGTGCAACATTAGCATTTACCAGAATATTTTACTTGCTTGAACCTAGAGAAGTAAAGATTAGAAAAAGAAAATTACAACAAATCCTGTATTTTTATGATCATTGTATAACTTGAGATGCGGTTGCAGGATAGTTAATTTGGAACAAATTGATAACGATTCAATTGAAATCTCTCATGAGACCTAACCTGGCGATTGAGTATAGTCATCCAGTAGGAATGAATCAGTCGTTTGAATGAACCCTAGTTATCAGTTCTACAAGTAAGCATTAGGATAGTTCACGAGTGTAAACCCGATGTAGTTATGAACCCATAGGGAACACTTACCCTAGTTAACTGCAAATCTTGATAAACAACAACTGATTTTCACTCCTGTTTTACTATTATTTTTCTATAAATCCCCCAATTTGGAGATAACTTACCAAAAATCTTAAATACCGGCATTAATCTAATTCTTACCATATTGCCTATTGGGATCGACCACAATCTCTTTGTTGGGTTCTTTATTGACAACGTCCGCTTCATAATTTATCAAGAGTGTGGGTTTGAGCGTTATCATCAGTGTTGACTCTGTATGGTTGATATGTATTAAGACTTCTATTTATTCATGTTTTCAGTTATCAGCTTTCGCTTGAAGTATCAACTGTAGTTATCATGTTCATACCATGTGTCGACTTGGAGCCATTTGTGTGTTACGACCCGTAAATAGGCCCATATCGAGACATAGAACAAAGAACCTCGAGAGGCTCCAAGTCGACCTATGGCATGAACATAACATCTAACTCAATCAAATAAAATGGAAGACCAACATACTTAACGTAGCGGAAGCCTAAACATACAATAACATCTGAATACAACTATGTTTGAAAAGCCTCTAATACTAACGAGTTGATGGGACAAGACCCCAACTAACTCACTATAGTCTGAAAACTGAAAATACTGAACATATATAAACACAAAGGACCTCGCAAGATGAGGAATCACCAACTCTGAACGGGAAGTACTATGCTGGGAATCTGGCTATCAGCGATACTGAGTCTGGATATCAGAGCCAGTATCATAAAATGATACATCATAGAGTATGCAGTCAGTACATGGAATGTACCAAGTATGCAAGGTAAATAAAATCTCTAAGTAAGTAAAGTCATTAAACATGCATAGTATAAAACATAATCAAGATAAGATTCTGAAAGTAAGGCTTGCATGCTATTTTCTGAAATCATGATTTGAACATAACTTAATATCATAACTGAATTGAATGACCCAAATCTTAAAACTGATAATCATAAGTAAAACTGAACATTGGTTCAAACCTGTTGAAAATATAATATCATGACTGATGAACATGCATAATTGAAATCATGAGGAATAATGGGAGACTCATCATATAACTGATATTACCACGATAGAGCTTATGTGGTCCCGACTATCACACTCATGTGGGCAGTGCCGTCCAAAGCCTTTCCAGGGCTAAGGACGCTACCATGATATCGATATCAAGCTGAACGCCCTTTGGGGGCAGGGGAAGCTCACAAGGGAGGTCCCAAATAATCTGAACATACCTACGTTGGCGCGTAGTTCTGAGGCATAGGGTTGTCTAACCCTTATCCTACTCGGTGCTAGACACTACTCCAAAAACATGCTTATGCGCCCCATCGTTTTTCAACAAAGTTGACCATCATCTAGTGAAGAAGCTGACTCATAGCATACATACATAAATCTGAAGTCATAACATGAGGATCCTTGACTCAAACCATACCACAAGATGAACATAATTGGGATTCTTGACTCCAAAACCATGTGGGTAAGCTAATTAACATGAAATCACAAAACATACTTAATCATATGGGCTTGCCCAATACTTAAGATGCTTGAAATCAACTTGATTCTATTGAAAACATGAACATAGGCATGAGTAATTTGAAAATATTCTTTTCTCATATACATCTCATTATATTTGAACATACATATCATAATCTCACCTTGACATGAACTTCCATGAATGGGCAATATAAATTGTAAAACTTGAAAACATAAATTTGTAATTGAGAACCTTGTAAAACTTGCCCATGAATCATAATTCAACATTTGGAACATGCTTAGATCATATCCATGATAGATCTTAGAGAATTCACATATTTGGGTTAAAACCCCATAGATTCCTCAATAAGGATTACATGAAATAGAGAGGGATTGGGCGTGGGTGTGGACAATTACACCCATTCATAAACCTACATACCTAAAGAGATTTGATTTCACCACTTCCTTGATTGCCCAAAGAGAATTGAGGAAGAACTTTGAAGAACTAGGCCTGATCACCTGTCAAACCTCTAAGCTTACGTGCATGAATTAGGATAGGCTTAGAATGACTTAACCCTTCTTAAAACACTCTATTCTGAGATTAAAAAAACATATTTTAGGCCATAGGAACTTATGAATTATGGAAAATCCCTTATTAAATTCACAGGAAAATATACATTTCCATTCCCCACGAGGGACTGGACGACTCATGGTCCGGGGGACGACTCATCGCCTGCCTGTCGTTACCTGCATTTCCATCTCTCATCTGAGGGTCACCATGAGGGACACCAAAACTCGTGGTGTACCTGACGATTCGTGGTGATGACCCGTTACCAACACTGCCTGCTTCCCTTCATCCTTTAAACCCCTTTTGACCACGGTTGACCTAACGGATCGTGGGGCTGACCACGACTCGTGGTCACACCCGTGGTAACCCCAAACTTGAAATTTCCAAACATGGTCAGAACCCTCCCCACGAGTCACTTAACGATTCGTGTTGTTCTTGATGGATCACTAGACAAATCATCTTATGACCTGCTGCAGAGAATCCTATTTTCTCCATTTCAACTCCCGGGTCTAATCTTAGAAATTTTCGATTTTTTATCAAAATCGTACTTGTGTTCTTAGAACATTCATCCTTTCAAAAGTTGAAAATCATATTGAAAAGTAGGGAAATGCAATCATCATACTCAAATACTGAACATACATGTTTAAAACTGACGGAGTGACTAACTCCGATTTGAACTACATGACTGAACTGAATTCCTGAATCACACATACATCCATTTACACGAAAGAAACTGGGGTACATGAGGTAAACATGAAACTGAATAGAGTATTAAGGAAAAAATTGATACCTCAAGTTGAAACTAGGCCGAAAGGGAATAGGTGTGGGTATTTCACCATCCTGTCTGCTTCGGCTTCCAATGTAGCTCCCTCAACATGCTGATTCCTCCATAAAACCTTGACTGAGGCCACTTCTTTGTTTCTTAGCTTACGAACCTGACGATCCAGTATTTCCACCAGAACCTCCTTATAACTGAGGTTGTCCTTCACACCGACACTTTCCACTGGAACACCAGAGCTGGATCACTCAAATACTTCTTTAAGAGCGACACATGGAAAACTGGATGAACTGAAGCTAATTCTGAGTGGAAACTCTAACTCATATGCTACCTTGCCAACCCGATTCACAATCGGATACGGGCCAACATAATGGGGACTGAGTTTCCCTTTCACTTTGAACCTCATCACTCCCTTCATGGGAGACACCTTTAGAAACACCCAATCATTGACTTCAAACTCAAGTTTTCTCCTCCTCACGTCTGCAAAGGACTTTTGGCGACTCTGAGCTGTTTTCAACCTATCCTTTATTAGCTGAACTTTCTCCATGGCCTCATGGACTGAATTCAGTCCTATCTATGTAGCTTCACCGACTTCAAATCAACCAATAGGAGATCTACATCTCCGCCCATAGAGAGCCTCAAATGGAGCCATCTGAATGCTCGAATGGTAGTTGTTGTTATATGCAAACTCAATGAGACGCAAATGATCATCCCAACTACCCTTGAAATCAATCACACACGCTCTCAACATATCCTCAAGGGTCTGAACAGTCCACTCGGCCTGACCATCTGTCTACGGGTGAAATGTTTTTCTAAGCTTGACCTGAGTACCAAGTTCCTTCTAAAATGATCTCCAAAACTAGGAGGTAAACTGAGTACTTCTATCTGATATGATGGAAAAGGGCACTCCATGCAACAGAACTAGCTCCCGAATGTACAACTTAGCATAATCCTCCGCTAAATCGGTTGTTTTGACCGGTAAGAAATGAGCTGCCTTAGTCAACCTGTCCACAACCACCCAAATAAAGTCATACTATTGGCAAGTACGAGGAAACTCTGTGATGAATTCCATATTGATCTCCTCCCACTTCCATGTAGGGATACTAATACCTTAAAGCATACCTCCAGGTCTTTGATGCTCAACCTTCACATGTTGACAATTCGGACACTTAGCCACAAATTCTATTATGTCCTTCTTCATGTCATTCCACCAATAGACTTCCCATAGTTCACGGTACATCTTGGTGGCACCTGGATGTATAGAGTATCTAGAACCATGAGCCTCGTGCAACATCCGATCTCTCAAATCATCAATATCTGGAACACACAAATGACCCTGATAACGAAGCACACCATCTCCCCCTTTGGAGAAGACCTCCTCCTTCTGATTCTGAACAGCTTCATTTAACTTTACCAAAATAGGATCCTCGTCTTGTCTAGCTTTAACATCGGTCACTAAAGATGATTCTGATCCATTCTGCACAATAACACCACTATCGGTCGAGTCAACCAATCGAACTCCCAACCGTGCAAGACGATGCAAATCCTTCACCAGCTCCTTCCTCCCCTCATCTACATGAGACACACTCTCCATAGAAAGTCTACAAAAGTATCTGCTACCACATTAGCCTTGCTCAGATGGTAAAGGACACTCATATCATAATCCTTGAGTAGCTCCAATCACCTTCTTTGATGTAGATTTAGATCCTTTTAGGTAAACACAAATTGTAGGCTTTTTGGTTCGTAAACACATCTACATGGACCTCGTACAAATAGTGTCTCCAAATCTTCAAGGAAAATACTACCTCCGCTAGTTTGAGATCATGAGTCGGATAATTCCTTTCATGGACTTTCAACTTCCTGGAACCGTAGGCTATAACGTTACTGTGCTGCATAAGTACACAATCATGGCCGATTCTTGAAGCGTTACAATACACCACAAACCCATCGGTAGCCTCAGGTAGGGTTAACACCGATGTTGAGGTGAGTCGAGTCTTCAACTCTTGGAAGCTCTTCTCACAAGCCTCTGACCATTGAAACTTCACTTTCTTCTGGGTCAACTTAGTCAAGGGGGATGCAATGGATGAAAACCCCTCAATAAATCTTCGATAATAACTAGCTAAACACAAAAAATATCCTAATATCTGAAGGACTCACTTGTCTAGGCCAATTCTTTACTACTTCTATCTTTTGAGATCCACCTGTACACCCTAACTTGACGCCACATGGCGCAAAAATGCAACTGAGTCCAACCAAAACTCACATTTACCAAATTTAGCATATTACTGGCGACCCTTAAGAGTTTGTATCACCACTCTCAAATGCGCGACATGCTCCTCCTCGCTCCAAGAGTATATTAGGATGTCATCTATGAACAGAATCACGAACATATCCAAGTATGGCTTGAAGACCCTATTCATCAAATCCATAAAAGCTGCAGGAACATTCATTAGTCCAAAAGACATAACTACAAATTCATAGTGACCATACCAAGTTCTGAAGGCTGTCTTTGGGATGTCACTCTCCCAAACCCTAAGTTGATGGTATTCGGATCTGAGGTCTATCTTTGAAAAGAAATTAGCACCCTGAAGTGGGTCAAACAAATCATCAATCTTGGGGAGAGGATACATGTTCTTGATGGTGACCTTATTCAATTGTCGATAATCAATGCACATACGAAGAGAACCATCTTTCTTGCGGACAAAGAGAACTGGTACACCCAATGGGGATTTCCTAGATCTGATGAATCCCTTGTCTAAGAGGTCTTTCAATTGCTCCTTCAACTCTTTTAACTCAGCTAGAGCCATTTTGTAAGGAGGAATAGATATAGGCTGCGTATGGGAAAGAAGGTCAATACCAAAATCAATCTCCCGCTCGAGAGGGATTCCAAGTAGATCATCTGGGAACAGTTTTGGATACTCACATACTAAAGGAACTGACTAGATAGTAAGGTTTCAGATGTAGCATCATTAACACTACCTAGATGGTACACGCAACCCTTATAAATCATCTTTCTAGCCTTAAGGTAGGAAATGAAGCGACCTACAGGCACAACTGAACTACCCTTCCACTCTAAGACTGGTTCACTCGAAAATCTAAACTCTACTACACGGGTTCTACAATTGACTGAGGCATAACATGCAAACAACTAATCCATGCTGAGGATAACATCAAAATCGATTATGTCTAACTCTACTAAATCTGCTGAGGTGACTTTCTAAAGGACTGTGACAGGGCAATTTCTATATACCCGTCTAGCTATAACTAAATCACCGACTGGAGAAAGAGACTAAGAAGGGTTCTGACAAGATTTTGGGACTGGCTCTGAAACTACTAGCAACATACGACGTCAAAAAAGATAAAGTAGCCCCTGGATCTAACAATGCATATACATCAAGGTGGAATACTCGTAAACATACCAGTGACTACATTTGGGGAGACCTCCTACTCTTGACGGGATGATAGGGCATAGAATTTGTTTTGGCGCTGTCCGCCACCCGCACTAGTGGATGCCCCTGCTGAACTAGGCGTGCTGGTGGAGCTGCTGAACTGGAGGTCGGACTTCGGCCCCTATCCTGACCCTGTCTGACTGCTGGGCAATCTCTAAGAATATTTCCTGGCTTCCCACACCCGAAGCAAGCACCTGAACCTACTAAGCACTGGCCCACGTGTCTCCGGCCATATCTGCTACACTCAGAAGGGCTGGTCTCTGCGCGTCTACTACTCTTACCTCTCGAGCCTGATGCCTATCCCCTTTGATCAAACCTGGATCGGGATGGCACGTTCATAGCTAAAGGCATTGGGGCTGAAGATCTCTGGTGGGACTCCTGAAAGTGCCCACTAGGTCTCTACTGGGAGGATTCAAAGCTATCAGTCCTAGCCCTCTTAGCCTCTCTCTCCCGCTCACTCGTCTGTACCGCCTCCATCTGCTAGGCGTACAGGACGATTCGAGAAAAGTCAATGTCCTGATGAAGCATCGCGGTCCAGCAGTCCTTGACTAGGTAGTGTACTACCCCATGCACGAACCGGCTTACTCGGGCTCTCTGATCCACCATCATCTCAGGTGCATACTTGGACAGACGAGTAAACTCCAAGGCATACTCCTGAACTGTCATCTTCCCTTACTTTAGGTTCACAAACTCAGCTTCTTTGATCTCCCTCATCTCACAAGGGAAGAACCGATCCAGAAAAGTGGCGTGAAACTCATCCCAACTAATAGGGCCTTCTCCAACTGCCCTACTACCCTTCCATTACCTGAACCAAATATGTGCAATCCCCTTCAACTGGTACGAGGCTAAATCAACACTCCTCCCCATCACCCCCATAATATGTGTGATCTTCAGAACCTCATCGATAAACTCATGTGGGTCCTCGTCCACCTTTGACCTAAGGAACTCCGGAGGGTTCATCCTTAGAAAATCTCTAAATCTTGCCGCCGCCGCCGCATTCCCATTCTGAGGGACATGCGCTACCGTCTACTAATTGACTTGGGCGGTCAATGCCTGAGCTAACATCTAAATGGATGCCCTGAACTCTGCGTAGGCAACCGGCTCAAGTACATGCTCCTCATGGGTTGGTGGGGCATGCTGATGTCCGTCTCCATTGCCATTCTCATGGCCATTCCCATTTTCATTTCCATTTATTCTTCCATTAACTTGGTGAGGAGGCATGATTCTACAAATTCATAGAGCACGAGTTAGAAAGATAGAGAGACATTTCATCGCACGACTTAAATCAAGAAAGAACGAAACATTTACTAAATATCTTGTAGCTTCTTCGTCATAAGTGTGGTGCACTTCACACCCATGAAAAAGACTCTACTTAACGCTGTTTTTAGACACCCTAGGACACTTCAAAATCTAATTCTATGATACCAAGTTTTTCACGATCCGAACATAGGCCCGAATCGAGTCACGGGACAAAGAACCCTGAGAGGCTCCAAGTCGACCCATGGCCTGAACATAACATCTAACCCAATCAAATAAAATGGAAGATCAACATACTTAACATAGTGGAAGTCTAGACATAACATAACATCTGAATACAACTATGTTCGAAAAGCCTCTAATAGTGACGAGTTGATGGGACAAGACCCCAACTAACTCACTATAGTCTGAAAACTAAAAATACTGAACATATATGAATAGAAAGGACCTCGCAAGCTGAGGACTCACCAACTTTGATCGGGAAGTACTATGTTGGGAATCTGGCTATCAATGAGACTAATTCTGGATACCGGAGCCTGTATCATAAAACGATACAGCATAGAGTATGCGGTCAGTACGTGAAATATACCAAATATGCAAGGTAAGAAAAACTGCTAAGTAAGTAAAATCATTAAACATGCATATTATAAAATATAATCAATATAAGATTTTGAGAGTAGGGCTTGCATGCTATTATCTGAAATCATGATCTGAACATAACTGAATCGAATGACCCAAAGCTGAAAACTGATAATCATAAGTAAAACTGAACATTGAGTCAAACCTGCTGAAAACATAATATCATGACTAATGAACATACATAACTGAAATCATGAGAAATAATGGGAGACTCCTCATATAATCGATATTACCACGATAGAGCTTACTGGGTCCCAACTATAACACTCAAGTGGGCAGAGCCATCTAAAGCCTTTCCAGGGCTAAGGATACTACCATGACATCGATATCAAGCTGAAGGCCCCTTAGGGGCAGGGGAAGCTCACAAGGGAGGTCCTGAATAATATGAACATACCTATGTTGGCGCGTAGTTCTAAGGCAAAGGGTTGACTAATGCTTAGCTTACTCTGTACTAGACACTACTCCCAAAAACATGCATATACTCTCCATCGTTTTTCAACAAATATAACCATCATCTAGTAACGAAGCAAGCTCATAACATACATACATAAATTTGAAGTCATAACATGAGGATCCTTAGCTCAAACCATACCACAAGATGAACATAATTGGGAGTCTTGACTCCAAAACCATGTGGTAAGTTAATTAACATGAAATCATAAAATATACTTGATCATATGAGCTTTCCCAATACTTAACATGCTTTAAATCAACTTGATCCTCTTGAAAACATGAACATAGACATGGGTAATTTGAAAACATGCTTTTCTCATATACATCTCATCTTATTTGAACATACATATCAAAATCTCAACTTTCCATGAACTTCCATGAATGGGCAATATAAATTGTAAAACTTGAAAATATAAATTTGTAATTGAAAACCTTGTAACACTTTCTAATGAATCATAATTAAAAATTTGGAACATGCTTAGATCATACCCATGATAGAACTTAGAGAATTCACATATTTGGGTTAAAACCCCATAGATTCATGAATAAGGATTTCATGAAATAAAGAGGGATTGGGCATGGGTGTGGACAATTACACCCGTTCATAACTCTACATACCTGAAGAGATTTGATTTCACAACTTTCTTGATTGCCCAAAGAGAATTGAGGAAGAACTTTGACGAACTAGACTTGATTACCTCTCAACCCTCTAAGCTCGCATGCATGTATTAGGATAGGCTTAGAATGACTTAACCCTTCTTAAAATACTCTATTCTGAGCTTAAAATGACATAGTTTAGGCCTTAGGAACTTAGAAATTATAGAAAAATCATTAATAAATTCACAGGGAAAAACATACTGCCAGTCCCTAAGAGGGACTAGACAACTCGTGGTCTGGGGGACGACTCGTTGTCTGCCTGTCATTACTTACACTGCCATATTTCTTCTGAGGGTCACCACGAGGGGTTCCACGACTCGTGGTGTACTCGACGATTCATGGTGATGACCCGTTACCATCACTGTCGAATTTATTCATCCTTCATATCACCCTTGACCGCGGGTGACCTAACGGATCGTGGGGCTGACCACGACTCGTGGTCACACCCATTGTCACCCTAAATTTGAAATCTCCAATCATAGTCAGACCCCTCCCCATGCGTCACTTAACTCTCGTGGTGTTCCTGACGGGTCACTGGACGACTCGTCCTATGACCTAGTGCAGAAAATCTTATTTTCTCCGTTTCAACTCCCGGGTATGATCTTAGAGTTTTCGGGGTATTACAATATCTTCCCCTTGGGAACATTCATCCTCAAATATGAAAAAACATATTGAAAAGTAGAGAAATGCAATCATCATACTCAAATACTGAACATACATGCTGAAAACTAATGGAGTGACTGACTCCGATTCAAACTACATGACTGAACTGAATTCCTAAATCACACTTATATTCATTGACATGAAAGAAACCGGGGGGCATGAGTTGAACATGAAACTGAATAGAGTACTAAGGAGGAAACTGATACCTCAAGCTAAAACTGAGCCAGAAGGGAATAGATGCAAGTATATAGCCATCATATCTGCTTCAGCTTCCTACATAGCTCCCTCAACATGCTGATTCCACCATAAAACCTTGGCTGAAGCTACTTCTTTGTTTCTTATCTTACGAACCTAACGATCCAGTATTTCCACCAGAACCTCCTCATAACTAAGGTTGTCCTTCACACCTACGCTCTCCACCGGAACAACTAGAGCCAGGTCACCCAAGCACTTCTTTAAGAGCGATACATGGAAAACTGGATGGATTGAAGCTAATTCTGAGGGAAACTCCAATTCATATGCTACCTTGTCAACCCTTTTCACAATCCGGTATGGGCCAACATAAAAGGGACTGAGTTTCCCTTTCTTGCCGAACCTCATCACTCCCTTCATGGAGGATACCTTCAAAACACCCAATCATCTACTTCAAACTCAATATCCCTCCTCCTCACATCCGCATAAGACTTTTGGTGACTCTGAGTTGTTTTCAACCTGTCCCTTATAAGCTAAACTTTCTCCATAGCCTCATGGACGGAATCTAGTCCTATCATCACAGCTTCACCGACTTCAAACCAAACAATAGGCGATCTACATTTCTGCCCATAGAGAGCCTCAAACAGAGCCATCTGAATGCTGGAATGTTAGTTGTTGTTATACACAAACTCAATGAGAGGCAAATGATCATCCAACTACCCTTGAAGTCAATCACACAAGCTCTCAACATGTCCTTGAGAGTCTGAATAGTCTACTCCGCCTGTCCATCTGTTTGTGGGTAAAATATTGTACAAAGCTTGACCTGAGTACCAAATTCCTTTTGAAACGACTTCCAAAACTGGGAGGCAAAACTGCGTACCTCTATCTGATATGATGGAAAATGGCACTCCATGCAACTGAACTAGCTCCCGTATGTCTAACTTAGCATAATCCTCCGCTAAATCGGTAGTTTTGACCGGTAAAAGATGAGCTGCTTTGATCAACCTGTCCACAACCCCTCAAATGGAGTCATATTGTCGACGTGTGCAAGGCAGCCCTATGATGAAGCCCATATTGATCTCCTACCACTTCCAAGTAGTAACACTGATGTCTTGAAGTACACGTCCTGGTCTCTAGTGCTCAACCTTTACTTGCTGACAATTCAGACACTTAGCCAAAAACTCCGATGTCCTTCTTCATGCCATTCAACCAATAGACTTCCCATAGATCATGATACATCTTGGTGGCACTTGGAAATATGGAATATCTGGAACCATGAGCCTAGTGCAACATCCGATCTCTCAAATCATCAACATCTGGAACACATAAATGACCCTGATATCGAAGCACACCATCTCCCCCTTTGGAGAAGACCTCCACCTTCTGTTTCTGAATGGCTTCGTTTAGTTTCACCAAAATAGGATCCTCGTCTTTCCTAGTTTTAACATTAGTCACCAGAGATGATTTTGACCCATTCGAACAATAACTCCACCATCGGTTGAGTCAACCAAACGAACTCCCAACCGCGCAAGCCGATGCACATCCTTCACTAACTCCTTCTCCTCACCTACATTGGACACACTTCCCATAGAAATCCTACTAAGAGTGTTTGCTACCACATTAGCCTTGCCCGGTGGTAAAGGACACTCATATAATTGTCCTTGAGTAGCTCCAACCACCTTCTTGGACGTAGATTTAGATCCTTCTAGATAAACACATATTGTAGTCTTTTTTGGTCCGTAAACACATCTACATAGACCCCTTACAAATAGTGTCTCCAAATCTTCAAGGCAAATACTACCGCCGCCAATTCGAGATCATGAGTCGGGTAGTTCCTTTCATGGACTTTCAGCTGCCTAGAAGCATAGGCTATAACTTTACCGTGCTGCATGAGTATACAACCAAGACCTATTCTTGAAGCATCACAATACACCACAAACTCATCGGTACCCTCAGGTAGGGTTAGCACCAGTGCTGAGGTGAGTCGAGACTTTAACTCTTGAAAGCTCTTCTCACAAGCCTCCGACCATTGAAACTTCACTTTCTTCTAGGTCAACTTAGTCAACGGGACTGAAATGGATGAAAACCCCTCAACAAATCTCCGATAATAACCAGGTAAACCCAAGAAACTCCTGATATCTGAAGGACTCATTGGTCTGGGCTAATTCTTCAATGCTTCTATCTTTTGAGAGTCCACCTAGACACCCTCACTTGATACCACATGACCCAAAAATGCCACTGAGTGCAATCAAAACTCACATTTACTGAATTTAGCATATAACTAGCGATCCTTGAGAGTTTGTAGCACCACCCTCAAATAAGCGGCATGTTCCTCCTAGCTTCGAGAGTATATAAGGATATCATCTATGAATACAATCACGAACATATTCAAATATGGCTTGAACACCCTGTTCATCAAATCCATAAAAGTTGCAGGAGCATTCATTAGTCCAAAAACATAACTACAAACTCATAATGGTCATCCCGAGTTCTGAAGGCTGTTTTCGAAATGTCACCGTCCCGAACCTAGAGCTGGTGGTATCCGAATCTGAGGTCTATCTTTTAAAAGCACTTAGCACCTTGAAGCTGGTCAAAAAAATCATCAATCCTAGGAAGATGATACCTGTTCTTTATGGTAACTTTGTTCAATTGCCGATAATCAATGCACATGCAAAGAGAACCATCCTTCTTGCGGACAAAAAGAATTAGTGCACCCCAAGGGGATTTGCTAGGTCTGATGAATCCCTTGTACAAGAGGTCTTTCAACTTCTCCTTCAACTCCTTTAGCAGGCTGGATCCATTCTATAAGGAGGAATAGATATAGTATGCGTAATGGGAAGAAGGTCAATACCAAAATCAATCTCCCGCTCGGGAGGGATTCTCAGTAAATCATCTGGAAATACTTCTGGATACTCACACACTATGAAAACTGACTATCTCACACACTATGAAAACTGATTGGATAGTCGAGGTTTCGGATGTAGCATCCTTAACCTTAACTAGATGGTAAACGCACCCTTTAGAAATCATCTTTCTGGCCTTAAGGTAGGAAATGAAGCGATCTACAGGCACAACTGAACTACGCTTCCATTCTAAAATTGGTTCACCCAAAAATCTGAACTCTACTGCATGGGTTCTATAATTTACAGAAGCATAACATGTATATAACCAATCCATGTTGAGGATAACATCAAAATTGGTCATGGCTAACTCTACTAAATCTGTTGAGGTAACTTTTTGAAGGACTACGATAGGGAAATTTCTATACACCTATCTAGCTATAACTGAATCACTAACTAGAGTAGAGACTGAGAAGGGTTCTGACAAGATTTCGGGACTGACTCCGAAACTACTAGCAACATAGGGCGTCATAAAAGATAAAGTAGCCCCTGGATCTAACAATGCATATACATCAAGGTGGAATACTCATAACATACCAGTGACTACATCTGGGGAGACCTCCTGCTCCTGA
>JACEIK010010423.1:17592-38365 GCA_018107945.1 Datura stramonium
AAGGAGTGGAAAAGGTCAAGGAAGAGCAGCAAAAATAAGGGCTCCGCGATGGAGCCGTGTCACGCTGCCATCGCGGAGGCATTCTGCCTTGGGTGATTTACTTAGGCCAATTCCATTGAAGGTTTGCGTTGCCTCCGTGACACGGAGGCAATGCCACGCGATGCAAGTCGTGGCACATTGAGTACATTTACCTGGGACATCAATTTCCAGTGTAGGTGCGCGATTGCACCATGGCACGTTGGCCTGGCTCCGCATTGCAGGCCGTGGCACGCTGAGGAGAAATTGCTGAGGAACCTGATTCCAGAGAGGGTCCGCGATAGCCCCGTGGCACGGAGGAGGTGCTCCGCCATACACTCCGTGCCACGTTGCTTGTTATTCCGGAAAAAATTCTCAATAGTATAAATAGCACACTTAGGTTTATTTTTAAACATTCTGGCTTGGTTGAGCAAGAACGTGGGTTACAGGAAGTTGAGGGGACAAAAATCCTAGGGTTCTTCTCTATCTCTTTCTCTTTTATCTCAATTATTTGTATGATTTATACTCATTTGATGATGTTTAATCCACAAATGAGTGGCTAAANTTCCCTGCATGTTCGTTTTAGCCTCAGCTTGCTCATTACTATAGTTCAGACTCACTTTATAATTTTTTCTTAGATTCGTATAAATTAGGAAACTCAAACTCTCAAAATATTGTTTAATTGGTTGTCTGCATTCTTAAAGTTATAGTTCATAAACACTTAAGTTAATTATTACCTTAGTTCAGTCCCTATGGGATCGATACTTGGCTTACTTAATTCATTTTAGTACTTGTTCGATCATGTGCACTTGCGTGTAGTTACAAACCCCCAAACATATTTCATCTTGGTGGAGAAGCCGCCACACAGAGATGTAACACCCCGGATAATTTGAGCGATAAAATCGTGCTTTCAAGATAGGATTAATAGTACCTAATAGGCTAATAAGGAAGTGTTATGAGTTATTTGAATCACTCTATGATCATATTTAAGATTAGGCGTCGATCAAGTTGTGGAACAAAATTCGGGAAAAGTTATCGCAAAATTTCCTTCTTGAGATTCCTTTAAATTTAGGTCAAATGTATCGAAGTGTTTCTCCCAATATATAAGGAGTTAGGGGTTTTCAACCTATTAAATTAAATATCTATGAGTATAGTTTCCAGTTCATCAAACCGTTTGTCAATCCGACATCAGAGTAGAGAGATATTCGTGTTTTCGCGACACCGCACAAGCAGGCACCTCACAAGGGTCTAATGCGGTGGAGGACTATAAAAAGCCCCTTGGTCGGTTGGTTGCCTTAATTTCTTAATTTCCAGAACTTGTCACGTCCAGAACCTCTCTCAAGGTTCTCTCCATGGTTTTCTTTGGGTTTTGGGGCTAGAATCCATGGCTTAACATGATTTTGGCGTCGGAAAGTCAGGAATCGCGTGTAGTCCGTGGTTTGGTGTTTTTCCGGGTTGTTGGTGGTTGTTTCATGGTGAAGCTATTGGTAAGACTTCTTCCTTTGGTTTTATTTAGTAGTTAAGGTTGGTTGTAGGTTTTATCACCTCAGTAGGTTGTTGTCTCGGAGTTTCTACCGTCGAATTCCTATGAATCTTGTTGGATAAGCTTCGTTTGTCTTGTTTTGTTATTGAATTGTGTTGGCTGCGTTTTGACAGAATATTGGACTGGTCTTAGGAAGTAGGTTCATGGTGTTAAAGTCTCAAGTTCGGCTAGGCTTGAAGCTAAGGTATGTTTGGCTTGTCCCTCCCTTTGTCGGCGTGAATTCCATAGCCGTTGTCGTCCGTGTTGACGTGTGTGTTGGCTGTTTGTGATGGCTTGTGTTTTGCTATTATCGAACTCTTGTTCTGCTGTTTATATGGTGATAATGGTGTGTTTAAGGTGCTGGTTTGGTTGGTGGCTCGGGCTTGAGTGCATAGAATCATAGTCATAGCAAATTGTTAGGCTCGTGTCGAGAGGCCGTGTGGTTCTTGTTGCAAGTTTTGGGATGTTTGAGTGAATGATATTAGGTGATCATATTTACAAGTGAATTGGGTATATAGGTGTTAAGGTTGATGGTTGCGATGATCTTTTGTTATATTTGAATCGATGATCATGTCGATCGTGTCGAGGGCACGTGACTGCCGTGGTGACACTTAGGCTGATTTGTCCATGTCTGTTGATGTTAGTGGTAAGTAGAGTGGCATGTGGGATGTTTGTAAAGCTTGAGGATGGACTGGTTAGGGTGGTAGTCCTTAGCTTGATTAGTGGCTCGTCGGTGGACGGCTAGATGTGAAAGAATAGTATTGTGTGGTAATAGTCGAGTTGTGGGGTTTGAGAGCCGATTGTGGGATGTCTGAGCATGTATTGTTATTGTTGTTGATTGTTTGTGTGTGTTATGTTTGAGGCCTTGTGGATTGTGGATACCCGACGCACGAGAGTGTTTCCGGCTGAGGGGTTGAGCCCAAGGAGTGATATGACCTACGGGTTTGAGAATGATGTCCTCCGTAGTGTCGAGTTGAGACATGATTTGAGAGTGGTACGACATGTCTGAGCCTTCCTGGTATCGCGATTGTTTTTCCCAGATGGATTGAGCTCTGCAAACTATGCACAGTCGAGAGAGAGTCCGGCAGTGCTTGATTGATTATGTTCACTGACTGGTGTTTACTTTTGATATGCTTGGCATTATACTGTAATTGTTGATCGTGTTATATGTTATCTAATAGCAGTGAATGCTAGATGTTGGTTGGTGTTAGCTGGAGACCGTAGATAGGTCTAGAGCGATGACAGGTAAGCTATGTTGGCGAGGTGCCGCTGTGTTACTATTTACTTTTAGACTTTTCGGGCTTACGGGGGCCAGGTAGGTTTTTGTTTGTATGTTTTCTTGTACTTTCTAGGCTTATGGGGGACAGGTAGGTATTATGTGTTTACTTAAGTTGAGTTCTCCTTCAGTGATATCTAGTATATCTATTGATCTCCAATCTGAGTCTTCTAGGTGTTTCTGCCTTTCATGCTCAGTACATTATTGTACTGATGCCCTAGTCGGGGTGCTGCATTCATGCCTGCAGGTGATGGTGGACTGTTAGATCAGGTTCTTAGTTGTTGAGTGGAGTTCCAGCTGAGTCGGTGTGCTCTAGTTCTTTTGGAGTTGCCAGAGTTTGAGTTATGGGTAGTTTGGGGCCTTGTCCCGGACAGTTGATTTCTATTATATTTTTTAGAGACTCATAGATATTTTTTATAGGTGTAGTGTCATTTTTATAGGCGAGGTGGGCTATGTTGTATAGTTTTTCTTCCATTCTGTGGCCTTGACGGCATATTTTATTTATTTTTCTTGGTTGGTCAGGTGAGCCAGCTTCCTCTATAGTCTATTGTCTCATTCTAATTGTATGGTTGTTATGTTGTTGAACCCCATTGATTATGGTTTTTGTTTTATATTTTGGGTTTAAAGTATGCTCATATCAGGGGTGGCACCAGGTTCCAGTCATGCCTCCCCGGGTTAGGGGTATGACAAGAGACATCTGCCACATTTTGTGTGGTGAGCACTCATCCACCAGATGGACGAGAGATCATAATGGCACCCATTCCACACTTGTGTTTGCTTATTTGAATAGGGAGGCAAAGGTGTGGGTAAAGTTGGTGTGTTCTATGTTTCTTCCTGGGACACATTTGACAGAAGTGATTCGAAAGCGGATTATCTTTCTGTACATGTTGATGATGGGGATAACGGTAAATTTTGGTGTTGTGATTCGTGACAATATGAGAAGATCACGAGACAATTGTAGATGAAAATATTGTCATGGCAGTCTCTTGACCATGTTCTTGAGGGAGGTAGGTATTGAGGAGGAGGATGCATACCTTGTTTTACCTTTGGCAGAACACTTGGCTGGAAAGATGATAGACATTACAAAGGTGAAGGAGACTGCCCCTTCTGCAAGCCCTCATCTTACTATAGTTGATCGACAAGCTCGAGATGAGAGTTGGCAGGGTCGTATGTTTGGGATGTTGGAATTACAGCTGAAGATATGAGGTCGACCAGACACTACAAAGGAGATGAAAGCTTTAGAGGCACAATACACACTCACAGAAAGTTCTATGTTGATGTGTAGAGTGGGCCCAACTTTTGAGGAGCCTCTTGGTGATGATGAGGCTACCGTCCTTATTAATGGTGTTGATGACTTAGATATGGTGGAGGAGGAGGAGGATGCTATAGGTGCCATGCAGGTTGATGGAGAAGATGATGAGGAGGATGAGGAGTACAATCCCAAGGATGATTCTTAGCGACCAAGAAGTTTCTTTTGTCTCCTTTTATGATGTGTTTGTGTATGCACTAAGGACAGTGCACCTTTTTAAGTGTGGGTGGAGGAAATTTAAATTCTCTTTGTTCTTTGATTGACATATTAATAGTAGGTCATAGCATTATATGTCATTCCTTGTAGCAGTAGCTTGATGATTCATAGGTCATGGGTTGTAATAAATAGTATGGTGATGTTGACTTGGATTCCTGGGATGTTTTGACTTGTTGTTCGTCTTGACTAAGTTATGTTTCGTTGCTTTATTTTGGAGTCAATTTTTTTGGTTTTGTGTGAGTCGTTGTATTCATAGAGTAATGATGTTTCCGTATGATAGATGGATGATGAACTCCTTAAGGGAAGTTTCGTCATATTCTTTTAATTTTTTTAAGATTGAGTCGTAGGTCATCCACTTGTATGTTTTTTGATATTCTGCTTAGTCGTTATGCTAGAGTAAATAGAGTGGTCATCTTGATTGCATGAGTTAGAATCCTAGGGAGACACACATATCTCTTTAATTTGACTAAATATGTCCTTAGGGCTTGATTATGAATTTAACTTGTCATTCAATATGATTGTGTGAATGTGCAGTTGTAGAAACTAATTAGATTCTTATTGGCATAAGAGGTGAGCTGAATTACTTTGTATGTATATATTGTAGCATCTAGAACTTGCCTTAGTGTATGTAGGATAACTAGTTGATAGGGAGTTGAGAGATGATCGAGGCACTTCTTTGAAGAGGCTTTTTTTTTCCTATAGTTGTTTTACCTTCCTAGTCTTTCTCCCTAGTTAACCTGTTTTGAGCTTAAAAGTCTTATTCTTTCTTAGCTCAATAATAGCTTAACCCCTCTTTTTGTGAGACCTTGGACTTATTGATCCAAAGTAGTCTTAGGCACATTGAGACTTGAAAGGAAAGGTCCACCAAAGTATAATGTTAAGGGAAAAAAGAAAAAATTATGGTAAGAAAAGAAAAGTGAGAAGAAGGGGTGCCCATAAAAATTGTGTTATCTACTTGTTTCTATGGAATTGGAAAAGAGAGCTTTAATTGCAACCTTAGTTATTCTATGATTAGAAAACTAGAAGTCAAGTAGTGAAAAATGGGGCATGAAAAGAAGAGACAAGGATGAGTAGAGGAAAGGTGAACAAGTAAGGAAAGAGGTGGTGGACAAGAAATGTGAAATATGTCTTAAAAGTTCTTAGGGTGGTAGCCACTATAATATGAAATAACAATCTTACCCGTCCCTTAGCTGACATTATCAAGAAAAGTCATTGTGATCTTAATCTCTTGAAGCAATTAGGTAGTCTTAACATATATGAAGGGAAAGCCTATGGCATGTGGCGTATGTGCATTACATCATTTGTGAGTGTGAGTGTGTCTTACTTATTGTGTTCCATGTCTTATATTGATGAAGTTGAGAGAGGAATATCACTAAAAGTGAGGGGCACAATAGGTCTAATTCGGTGTACTACTTGTTGCATGAGTCACACTTAATCATGTTGGCCCTTTGTATTGAAAAGATGAGTCATTTATAGAGGTTGTGTGTTCTTGATTGTGAAATCTTTCTATGTGCTTTGTTGAGAATTATTGTGTGATGATAAATCACTTCATGTATGCTCCATGCTAGTTGATTGGGTATGAGTTGATAGCGGTATCAAGTGTGATGGTGAAACATGAGTTTAGGTGTGTTTTAAAGATTGTTCGAGGACAAACAATAGTTTAAGTGTGGGGTGGTGATGTTGGGAATATTTATACCCATTTTCCATGCTTTTACCCATATTATATCATGTTTTGAGTTCATAATCCTTAATTTATGCTTAAATTCATGTATGTTTGTGTTCTATGCGCTAACAAACGATTTGAGTTGATTTGAGCAGGAAACTAGGCAAAATGGGCTCAAAATGATGCAAGAAATGAAGATTTGAGGATCTGAAGAGTTTGGTGCTATGGCTGGCACCCCGCACCAAGTCCCAAATTTCAGAGAATAAGAATCTCAGTCTGGCACGCCAACCCTCAAAATTCAGAGAATTTCACTTCAAAAATTTGGCGAGATGAGTGGAACCCTGCGCCATAAGTGTCCAGACTTAGAGAAATTTGACAAACCCTTTGGCGAGATAAAGGGGATGTCACACCAGACCCTATCCAGAGCTGAAATTGCTGGAAATTTGACTAAGTCTGTGGTGAGATAGGTGGGGCGACGCGCTAGGGCCATTCTGAGATGAGAAATGTTGATTTTAAAGCCAAGTTTTGAAGGGCAGAAGCGTCATTTGAAGGCTCATCTATAAATAGATGTCTTAGGTAATTTATTGAGAAGTTTTGGACTTCTTAAAGCAGTCTTTTTACTAATTTTTTATTCGGTAATTTGTTCATGAAAGCTTGTAAGCCGTTTGGAAGGAAGATAAAGTTCTACAACTAAGTTTTCTCTTCTTTACTTTGTATTTTTGCATGATGATGACTAAGTATTTATTTTTCCGCTTGTCTATGAGTGGCTAACTCATTTTCTAGGGTTGTGGCTAAGGTGAATGGTTGATTGTTTGAAAGACTAATTAAATTTGGTTTTGATTCTTCAATTATAGTTGTTTGTATTTATTTGTGTTAATTTTTTATTTATGAGCTTGATCACCTTGTAAGTAATCCATTGGCTTTCTATTGAACTTGAAAAAGGGAATCAAAAGGGTTAAAAATAAATACAAAACGAGAATTCAAAGACCCTTGAACCAATTGGTGATAGGATAGAAGTTACTGTTGAGGATAGGGATACACCCTTCAATCCCGTTTAGTTGAAATACAAGTAAGCATAACCGTCGTTTCATTATTCTCCTATGATCATAGGGATATAAGCATTAGGGTTCATGAAATAGTCCTTGGATGCTAGGGATAGGTGCAAAAAATGGGATAGTAACTTGCAACTAACAACCATAGGAAGAATCATGCTAGTTTAATTACGTTTGAAAAACTCAACTTAAAACCAACCAAGTGTCATTGCCATAGTTTGTCATCATTATTGAAATACAATCAAGCTTGCATTTGTTTTAGTAGTTTAATTTCCAAACCAATCTTCACTTTACTTGTTTCGTAGATTACTGAAATTAAAGTGACAACCTTATAATGATTAAATTAACAAGTCTTTGTGGGTACGATATCTGGACTTAACAATCCTATATTACTTGACGACCATGTACGCTTGCATGCGCTTGGATGACATCAACAGGGATGCCAGTCGTTGGTGTAACAATTCTATTATTAACTTCTGATTTCAGTGTTGTCACAACCTTCTTCAGATTTGGTACCATCGTCAGTGATTTAGCTCGGCTCCTATCCATGGATAAGGTGTGTATGTTAGCTGTAGTCACTAAATGTGCGCCCTCCGATTTCCCCTTATTCATTATTGAGAAAGACGTTATGAATATAAGGTATGATTTCTAGTAGTGATGAACAAAGTGAAAACTAAGTTACTTGTTCCTCTTTCCGTATTCTTCTCTAAATCCATTAAAAGTTATTTAGCATACTCGTTGCATATATAATAAGATCCTTATGTCATCTAAGTCTCCGGATGGTCATACAGTCCTTAGTATATATGTTTATATGTTATTTGAAAGCTTTATGTGTTGTATATGCATCGTTACAATTTCTTTAGTCATGAATGAGGCCTACTCAGGCCATAGTCTCAGAGTCAACACGTATTTGCGTTATATGATATAGACAGACCTAGTATAAGCCCCATCAACTTCATGTATGATTGTGGACATGATTTATAGACCCATCACTGATGCGGTTATATCAGTTTGACGTATATCTTACAGACTCACCACCAATGCGGTTATATCGATTGGAAGTACATCTTACAGACCCACCACCGATTCAATTATATTGGTTGGACATATATTCGACAGACCCATAACTGATGCGGTTATATCGACTGGATATATATCTTTTAGACTCACTACCGGTGAGATTATATTGATTGCACGAACCTATATTAAATGTTACCACCAAAAGATTTGTTGGTTAGATAGACATGGTCATATTATGCACTTACTTGGCTATATTTGCATCATAGAAATGAGTTACTATCAGGTTACAGTTCCCAGAGTTCCAGGTTGTTTCTATCCTTATCTCTGGTTAAGTTCTCTTTGGTATTACTTACATTTACAATTTTCAGGCTAACTTACCAGTTCATATCATTCATATTGACATCCCTTCACTTAGGGATGTTGCACTCATGCTGCAGATACAGGTAGAGACCCGAATTGTCTTTGCAATAGGAGTTCGTGAGTTCAACGACTGAAGTTGGTATGCTCCTTTCCTTCTGGAGCTATGTATAGAAGTGAGTTATGATGTATAGTTATGGGTAGGTCAAAGCCCTGTTCTGACTGTTTGTACAGTATTCTTATAGAGGCTTTATGTACTTAGTTCAGTGATGTATAATTCAGTTTATGGCCTCGTCGGCTTTTCGCAGTTGTTCAGTATATTGTAGCCTGGTTGGCTTACTATTTCTTTTCTTTATGTTGTGACCTTGTCGGTCCATATGTTATGCCTAGTTGATGTGACAGGTAGCCTTATTGACCTAAGTGTTGTAGTTACAATAAGTAAATAGCCAGTTTCTCGGTCCATAGTGTACCGAGTACCAGTCGCCCTCTCCCCTAGTTTGGGGCGTGACACCCGACTTCCATCTCCAATCGAGACCCAACTCTTAATACCTACTCTTAACAGCGACTCCTGGCCCCGACCCCAGACCCGACTCTTAACACCGGCCCGAGACTTGACTTACACCCTGACTCAGGATCACTTGTTTTTGAGAAAAATATTTTCTATGAAAATACAAAAATATTTTCCTTCATACCAAACCCACCCTAAAATTAGAAAAGAAAAAATGTTTGTAATCTGGGAATACATATTTCTTTACACAATAAGAAGAAACGGATAATATGGATATCCATATTATCGATTGGTTTACCCATTTTTTATCCATATCAAATATTGGCGAGTCGATATTTTATCCATTTTCATCTGACTCATTTTTGACTCACCCATATCCAACTCGACCCGCCCATTTGCCACCTCTACCATTTTTTTTAGAAAATGGGGACTTATATCATAACACGGATATCTATTTATTAGAATATAGTATAACATGTGATTTCCACCTAGCATAAAGGAAGCTTGTGGTTTGATACATAATAAATTCTCCATTATTTTTTACAGAAAGTTACATGCTTATTGTGCCTTTATCGTAGAAAGTCTTGATCCGCTTGTTACCCACCTATCTTCCTGTGGGATCCTTCATTTAGTTTGTCTTCAGTTTTATTAGTATTCCAGGAATTGCTCTGTACACAGTTTTGTCTTCAACATTCTTAGAGCTCATGAATTTTCCTAGTGTATATTATGAATTGCAATTTTGGTATTCTGTTTCAGGATCGATTGATTAAGTATTATTAATTACGTTGACCTTTCTCATTTAATCAAACAGTTCACTCGACATTCAGTTAAGATCGGGTGCCAAATTACATCCAACTCCAGTTTTAGGACATGATCATCTCCCGATAAGGGTGGTATCAGTTCCATTTTGAACAAATTTAGGAGGTAGTAGAACCCCCAAAGTACAAATGTCTAACTGAAATTTCAAGATAAGTTCAAGGGTGCTTATTGTCCTAAAATGATATGAGTGTAATATAAGTTGAAACAGAAGAAGTGCTACTTTTGGATGTTGATGACTTCCCAAACATTGATAATGTCATATAAAATAGGACATAGAAAGTAAAAAAAGTTTTGAGTGACTTGAAAATGGTATGAGTTTGTATCTCAAACGATCTTGAGATTCCAGTGACTTCTATTATTATATGGTTGACATGGAAGAACAAAATTTGCCGAATTTGTGGTTCAAAATGCTGGTAATTGTTGATGTCCTATGTTCAAATATGCAAAGCAAAGAAAATGAATAATATCCAAGTCCACAAAATTCATTGTGAGTCCTTAAAGAATTTAATCCCCTCACTATACTCGAGGTTTTGAATCGCTTCCTCCCAGGATAAAACGGATATACCTGTTAATGGTGTATCAGTACCTCAAACTCTAATAACTTCTTCGAACTCTAAGAGCAGTAACAAATCCCACAACATACTTGATTTTGTTTGTTTGAAAATATGCAGAATTTTTGAAAATTCTCTATACAAAAAATGAAGGAAAAAGGCCAAAGATTTGAAGTGAAGAGGTATGAAGATACATGTTCAGATGGTGTCTGTTCGGAATGGCTACCATTGGGAAATAAACTTTTCAACTTTCTCTTCCCTCCAATTTATTTCTCTCCATTTCTCAATTCACACTCAACACTTAACTCCAACAATAACCCACATGAATGGGAAATGGCTATATAAAAAATTTTAATACATGAAAAACTGTGTGATTCGTAAGTAAGAACTAATTGCATCTGGATAAGTAGGTTTTTCCTTGAACTTTTCATAATGAACATATATCGGATATACTCAGTCAATCGGTAGATTTGATATCTTTAAACCATCGAGATTTGATGTATACCTAGGAAACATAATTCACACAATTAATCCTTTAACCATCTTAGGTTCTCATTGTTTTGTTCGTTTCAGCCATGAACACTGCCTGGTATCATAAGTGCGTAGAGAATTGGCCTTACAAAATTCTCCTTGAAGCGACTTACACTTCACACTTATATAGGTGATTCTTAAATGTGTTATCCAGTAGATACACCATTTGACATACCCCATGTCAAACTTAGAAATCATTAAAAAGCCTTTAATGCTTTATCCTTGTTACTAAACATTGTCTCATCACGAGAATGGACCAGAAGTTATTTTGGCAATGTTGAACCGCATCAATGACTTTGTTTGATATCCTTGAACCTACATCTTGGGATCTCTAGTCTTCTAGGTAGAGTTACCGCCACGGCCATAGTCCCATTCCCTTCGATGATCTTTCAACCGCCTCTCTAGTTAGGCCTTTTGTAAGTGGATCCGAGTCATTATCTCTTGACTTTACATAGTCAATTGTGATAATTCCACTAGAGTGTAGTTGTCTAACGGTGTTATGTCTCCATCGTATGTGACGAGACTTTCCGTTATACATTACACTTCTATCCCTTCTGATTGCCACTTGGCTATCGCAATGTATACATATTGGTGCCAACGGTTTGGGCCAGAATGGAATATACTCTAGGAAATTCTTGAGCTATTCAGCTTCTTCACCAGCCTTGTCTAAGGCTATGAATTCAGACTCCATTGTAGAGCGAGCAATACATGTTTGTTTGGATGACTTCCAAGACACTGCTTCCCCACTAACAGTAAACACATATCCACTTGTGGATTTGGTTTCAGTTGATCCGGTGATCCAATTTGCATCACAATATCCTTCAACAACTACTGGATACTTGTTGTAATGCAAAGCAAAGTTTTGAGTATGTTTTAAATACCCCATAACTCGTTTCATAGCCATCCAATAACTCTGATTGGGAGTACTTGTGTACCGACTAAGTTTACTTATCTCACAAGCTATATCTGGTCGTGTACAGTTCATGATGTACATCAAACTTTTCAATACTCTTGCATAGTCCAATTGGGACTTACTTTCACCTTTGTTCTTAGAAAGAGAAAGATTCACATCAATTGGTGTCTTTGTAATTTTGAAATTCAAATACTTAAATTTTTAAAATATTGTTTGGATATAATGAGACTTAGACAATGCTAGACCTTCAGGAGTTTTGTGGATCTTAATCTCCAATAAATGCTTAGTAGCATTTATATTAGCAATGTCGTTACTCATTATCAACATGTCATCCACATATAGATAAACAAAAACGACTTGATTGTGAGTATTCTTAATGTTAACACATTTATCACACTCATTAATCTTGAAACCATTTGACAACATAGTCTGGTCAAATTTTGCATGCCATTGTTTGGGCATTTGTTTTAGTCCGTACAAGGACTTTACAAGTCGGTACACCTTCTTTTAATTTCCAGGAACTACAAACACCCATGTAAATTTCTTCCTCCAAATCTCCATTTAAGAATGTTGTTTTCACATCCATTTGATGGATTTCAAGACCGTATACGGCGGCTAATGCTATTAACACCCGAATGGATGTAATTCTAGTTACCAGCGAGTACGTATCCAAGTAATCAAGACCTTCTTTTTGTCTAAACCCTTTGACTACAAGTCTTGCTTTGTATTTGTCAATATTGAAACTATCTTTAACTTTCTTTTTGAAAATACATTTACAACCTAATGGTTTGTTCCCTGGAGGAAGGTCAACAAATTCCCATGTATGGTTATTCATTATGGATTCAATTTTACTATTGACTGCCTCTTTTCAATATTGAGCTTCCAAAGAAGTTATAGCTTCTTGAAAAGTTTGAGGCTCATTTTCCAACAAAAATGTTAGAAAATATGGTCCAAAGGAAGTAGAAGTCCATTAATGTTTGCTACGTCTTGGATTCTTCTCATTAGGAACAATTTCCTTTATCTCTTCCCCAGGTCATTTAGATCCTTCGCTAGATGACTCACAATTCTATATATACGGATATATATTTTCAAAGAATTTAACATTGTTTGATTCTATTACCTAATTAACATGAATGTAAGGATTTTCTGATTTATGAACCAGAAATCGATATGCTTTACTATTTGTAACATATCCTATTAAAACACAATCAACGGTTTTAGGTCCTCTCTTAACCCTTTTAGATTTAGAAACTTGTACCCTAGCCAAACACCCACACACTTTCATGTATTCAAGGTTAGGCTTTCTTCCTTTCCATTTTTCGTATGGAATGGATTGTGTTTTGCTATGGCCCACTCGATTGATTACTCTGCTAGCCATAAGGATAGCTTCCCCCAAAAGTTCTGGGGTAAACTAGAACTTATCAACAGAGATTTCATCATCTCTTTTAATGTTCTTGTTACACCCAGTAAAATTTAACGATTGGTAAGCATACACGTGGATTCCTGATGAATAAAAAGAGTAAGACGCATGTAGAAAAGCCTCGGAAGCAGGGTCGAGAAGGGTGAGTCCGTGAAGGGCCAGCATGACGAGCCAGCCGGCAGGGCACCGGCCAGCGCGGCGCGCCAGGCCCACTAGCACACGGGGAGACATGACGCGGGGCTAAGTTTGGTGCCTTAGGTGGCGTGAGGCGCCCCCTGCCACCGCCCTAGCCTATATATAAGTCTTTTCTTTAAATGAAAATCATTTTCCAAGTATATTTTCGGCCAGAGAGAGTAGGAAGCGAGGAAATCGATCGTTTTTCGTCCGATTATGCTACCAAACACTGTTCAAATTAAAATTAAATTCATGTATTGAGTTATAAGACTGCAAGGAGCATTACTACACAGTTATTTTCTTGAAATTCGCCTGGAAAATCGTAACCCCGCCCAAGCAAAAATTGTTAGAATTGCTCCAAACTAATTCCTAGACGATCACAGGCATCAAGTAAGCATTTTTCCCTTCTGAAGCCTCGAGAAATGATGAGTTTTTGGCCAAGTATTTTGAAGTTGAATTATAGTTGATTCTATTATTGGAATTTTTTGTAAATTGTCGAATTTGGAATTGAAATTCGTCTCTTTCTCTCAGTATAACAGTTACAGTTGAAAGGAGCTGACAAATACAAGTTAAAACTCATCAGTTATTCGGGAAACGACAGTTGAGGTATGTAAGGCTTAACCCTCGGCAAGTTATTCTCATCGTACAGTGTTACGACTTATGTTCTCGAATAGAAATAATGGTCCCATATGTTGTAGATAATTGCTACCAGTAGATTGTGATTAGACATGTTGTAATTAGATGTTGTTGGTATATAAAGATCAGATATGTTTTGATTAGCTGCTATCAGTAGATTATGGTTATATATGTTATGGTTAGATACTATAAAATGTATATAAATTATACCGCAGTATCCCTCGTCGAGAAAGAACATGTTAAGTGTGATACGTGCTAGAAGCGTCATAGAAACTCTTCTATTCTCCAGTTCATTGTATTAGTAGAATTATATGTTTTATTGCCAGTCCTAGACCTTAGAAGCTTGTGAATAGTTAGTGGGCCTGAGTTGGTAAGTTGAACCGCATAGGCGCAGCTAGGTGATTTAACTACCAGTTTGGCACTTGTATTGTCAGGGAAGCACGCCTAGAGGCCATTGGCGTACTCTCACGCCCCAGGGCCAGAAATTTAGATATGAGGGCCTTACTTTAGAGTCAGCAGCCTAGGGTTATCTAGTGAATTGAGTGATAGCCTGCCATCTAATTAGCTATTACCAGCGATTGTTAATCCTAGTTGACTTAGTATTTATCATACAGGTCGCCCAGAAAGCAAGCCTAGTCGTCCAGGTCAAATAGACCCATGGGTACCCTAAGTAAGGGGACCTTATCAGCAGTTAGAGGCATGGCCAGCGCCCCAGCCGGTTCTTATAAAATACTCAGGTACAAATTGCCGAGAGTGGCTAAGTCTATATAAACTTGTCTATAAGGTTAGGAATGGCCCAAAAAAGTCATATAAGATTTGAGTAGAACAAAATGAGGTCTAAGTGACTATCACAACGTTAGTACAGTACTACCCAAAGGCTAAGAATGTCGGTAAGCTGCCTATGGAGGATTAGGGGCCGATCGCTCAAAAGCATGTTCGGCCAGTAACAGCCCAACAGTTGTTCTAAGCAGGGGAACTAAGTAATTAGTCACCCGCGACCCCACAGTTGATTATGAGTTATAGATTTCGGGTCAGGACATTCAGAGTTATGTTAGGCCACTCCACATCTCACCCTATCCAGTCTAGACCATTAGAGATCATGATCACTACCAGGATCCTCTAATCAAATACAGGTGCATGGGGTGTGACTGCTAGCATCCTTACAGAATATCCTAGGGGGCGAGCAGCCGGTAGCGTTAGGCCAAGAAGGCTAGATACGCCTCTTGATTGACTAGATTAAGATTTTAGTATAGCACCTTGGTTGGGGTTGCCCTCACTAAGGAGCCTTCCATGACCACTCCAGGGTTACTAGTTGTGTCGTCGCCCGTGAGGGGCTAGATGACATCGCTCCAAGGAGCGGCATGTCATCTGTGAAGGATGAAGATAAGGTCTGAGGTCCTTATACAATCAATTCCATGGCTGGACTATTTTTATGTCGTATCGGCACCACACCCTCATCGAGCCTGGTGCCCGAGGTATGAACAGAAGGAGTCCATCGGACTCAGACACAACTCCAGAATAGGAGCCAAGTGGGCTCAGTTGCAGACCTAGGGGGACAGATAGGTTGGCTATAACACCAGTAGAGTCACAGTAACCTGGATAGGGGTATATAGATTTCGGTGTACTTGTCAGGGCTTATGGGGGTCCCGGTGGGTTATTTTTCTGTTGCTTGTACCTTGCAGGCTTATGGGGAAAGATTAGGTTCTAGTTTGTATTATTGTCTGCTATATAGCTTATGAATATATGATTGAATAGTCATAGCTCACATACGCGTAGTGCTTTGCTTGACCCAGGTTACGTATAAGCCAGCTTACAGGTTAATCTTTCTGCCCCTTTTCTCTATTTACCTTCAGTTTTTTTAACATCTTATTTATTGCCTTACATATTCGGTACATATTGTACTGACGCTCATCCCCGGGTGCTGCATTACTTGCCTGCGGGTTTAGACAAACAGAGTTCAGGCTTTCCATAGCAGTTGTTTAGAGTCAGAAGTTTGGCCAGCTCTCTTCGTTCGGAGTTTCCAAGTTGTAGAGGTTTTAGTCTTTCATTTGTATAGCGTTTGGGGTAGATCGAGGCACTATCCCAACCACTATTTGTCTTCTTAGAGGTTTGTGGACTACAGTCGTCAGTTAGTTGGTGGTTGTTGGTCGTGTGAGGCCTAAATTAACTATGTTTCGTGTGTTGGCCGTGTGGGGCCTAATATAGTAGCTTATTCTCATTTCTGTTATAACTAGACAGCATGGTGGTCTTGTTGGCCCGCATAGGATCCCTTTTGTTGCTTGCTGTTGGTTAGCTGTTTTTATTTACAGGTGGCTATACGGCCTTGTCGGCCGGGGGCTGTGTTTACAGCTGAGATATAGCTCGTTGTTATCTTGGGTTGAGTTGCGAGCGTGCACTAGACGTGCATAAGCCCAGCCAGGTCAGTCAGATCCCAGTATGGCACTAGGTGCCAGTCATGCCTCCTAAGATGGGGCGTGATAAACTTGGTATCAGAGCAATTTGTATCCTAGGGAGTCTACAAGCCGTGTCTTGTAGAGTCTTGCTTATAAATGTGTTGTGCACCACATTCTATAAGCAGGAGGCTATGAGGCATGATAGTATGGTTACTCCTCCTTCTTCTCAGATCATGCTATAGAGTAGAGTTGTATAGGGTTGAGCCCTTAAGCTTTCATTGTTATGTATGTCTAGAATAACGTTCGATATAAGACAGACTCCAGCCAGTCGCAAGATGACTACAGTAGGAGGAGGAGGTACCAGTGAAGTACCATAATTGGGAGACAGTTAGCCTAAGGGCGTAAGCAGACGTCTTTTACATTTCCCCATCATCCTCTCAAGGCACCAAAACTTCCTAAGGAAACAGATATGTCAATTTCATCCCTGATTCCTTCTTCGTCTTTGCAATAGTACTCAGAATAGTATACATATGAGTTGGCTTATCTACTAGATATGTAGAATTAGACACGGGCAAGAGTTAAGGTGGGGCCACCTGAAACATACAAGGGATCGTGTAAGTACAACAGAAAGTGAAGGTAGCAATGCCATGTTTCCCAAAATAAAGAGTAAATGAAGGCCAGAAATGTTGACTTCGAGAAAGGTTAAAAAGTGGTTAAGACCTCTAGTGTTTACGAAGTTGTCTAAACCCTCACTGTAAGTAAACCAAGAGGGCGGGAGAGGTTTCCAGAAGCACTTAAGTGCGTGTGAGAGGGTCCATTAGCGACAAACCCCCAGCAATAGTAAAGTTCAAGTCAGAAATAGGCCGATTTCGATGCAGTGTGCTAATGACGGTAGAGCATATCTGCAAGATAATGGTCATGGACTTAGTTTGTGATATCGAAGGATAGAGAGATAATATAAATAAAATAGACCTAAGTGTGGGTCAGAAGAATACATGTCGGTAGATTTAGTTAGTAATATATTCAACAGTATGAGACAGAAGGCATGAACCCCAGAGTTCAATCTAAGGGAGCAAGGGGAAGGCACGAGTACTTAGCTCTGGGGGGAGGAAACAGAATCGCCCGCAGGTTAAAAGTAAATTGAAAGATCATAGGACCACCACTGAATGTTGAGAAATGAGCATCGGGTTGACAGTTAAGAGATAGTGAGATTGTAACATAGAATACTGTAATATCATTGTCAATTGTAGAGGTAAAAGAGTGCCAACATAGAAACTTTAACATAATACAGCCTAGATACAAGGTCCAGTAGGAAGTTATTGGCCCTTAAAATAGCAAAGGGGCATAGTCGTAAAGACCTAGAGGTCGACTCTGCGTTCCAAAGGTGGCACAACTTCGTTAATAGGTTATAGCCAGGGTGCACCATGTCCGTTACTCCTTCTACCCAAAGTATAATAAAAACACATCAGGTCATAAGGAGAGACCTATTGATGGTACGGGAAGAGGGAAGATATCTTTGAGTTGTAGTGTACAGCTTCAATGACCAGCCAAGGAAAGTTGCACAACAAGAACCGAGCAAACTAATTTAGAAGATAGTCGTGCCGATAAGGGAGTGGAGAGCAGTCAACATGAATACAGTTATAAGGTTATCTTGTAGCAAGGGTAAATTGACCTTATTTGAGTCGGTATAGGAAGGCTAACAATATCAACTCATGTCTCGATGAATAGAATCATGTTTCAGCGAAAGTGTATGCCGAGTCAAATGTTTAAGAAGTAGTCGGGTCAAGTGGAACCCCAGTATCTAGTAAACTCTAATGGAAAGGCACAACTCCCAGCTAGGTACTTGGAAACTGTTAGAACAAATTGGAGCGCACGCTAATATAAGTATGGCTTCTTGTCTCCAAGTAAATAACCAAGCAGAGCACACGGGTCAGATGCCCGGAGACCTATTATGGGTAGAAATATAGGTCCCCTATATGATGACCTGAAGTAGATAAATTAAGGGCAGTTGAGATGACATACCAATACATTAGCAAAACGAAAAAAGTTAAACCTTTCAGGAAGGATACATCGACAGCTCAGGGTTATCGTATAGCGTAGGGAGTTAAAGATTGAAGCGGCGACTGGGTATTCCTGGAAACTCCACTAAGGAAGGGCGTCATGGAATCTGAGAGAAGAGAAAACCCAGCCTTAGACTTACTAAACCGTACCAAACCATCCGAGAGCTTAGCCAAGTAGCCTATGAGATAGCTTTCGGTTAGGATCTGTTCATCAATATTATGCAAGTGCATAGGAAATTTCCTCTCAAGTTGACCCAGTTGGAAGTGTTCAGGCTACTAGAGAGTTACCTTAAACTGAGAACCAAAGTTGTAACTTATTAGAGTATCGTGAGGGAATGGAAGCGCAGCATAAATGAGTTGGAAAAATACTAAAAATAATGCAAAGTTTGGATAATTTCAGTTGCTACAGGACCTATGTGAAAATATACAGACCTAGCCGAATTCAGTTAAAGTATAGTAGTTTCAGATGTTATATAAATGATCTTTGTTGCTATTGTTAACAGTTGGGTACATATATGTAGTACTATTGTATTATTTAGCTGCAGATAGCGTCCCGTGGGGTACCTGTGTTGGACTTTTCTGCGTTTCAGGTTTTCGGATAGTCCATATTACAGAAGAGACTCTACCGAAATTTTTCTAAATCTTGAGTAAGGAGAATTAACCCCCTTTAAGCCCAAGAATGACATTCAAGGACGAATGTTCCTAGGGGGGGAGGATGTTACACCCCACAAAAGTTAATGATTAGTAAGCGTACATGTGGATTCGTGATGAATAAAGAGAGTACGACGCGTGTATAAAAGCCTCGGAAGCAGGGTCGAGCGAGGCGAGGCCATGAAGGGCCAACGCGACGAGCCAATCGGCAGGGCACCGGCCAGCGCGGCGCGCCAGGCCCACTAACGCACGAGGAGGCACGATGCGGGGCTAAGTTTGGCGCCCACCTTGCCACCACCCTAGCCTATATATAAGTCTTCTCTTTAAATGCAAATCATTTTCCAAGTATATTTTCGGCCAGAGAGAGTAGGAAGCAAGGAAATCGATCATTTTTTTGTCCGATTACGCTACCAAATGCCGTTCAAATTCAAATTAACTTTAGGTATAGAGTTATAAGCCTACAGAGAGCATTACTGCATAGTCATTTTCTTGAAATTCTCCGGGCAAATTGTAACCCCGCTGAGCAAAAGTTGTCAGAATTGCTCCAAACTGATTCCTAGACGATCACAAGCATCAGGTAAGCATTTTTTCCTTCTAAACCCTCGAGAAATGGTGAGTTTTCTGCCGAGTATTTTGAAGTTTAATTATAGTTGATTCTATTATTAGAAGTTATCGTAAATTGCCGAATTTGGTATTGAAACACATCTCTTTCTCTCAGTATAATGGTTACAGCTGAAAGGAGATGACGAATACAAGTTGAAACTCATCGGTTATCTGGGAAATGACAATCGAGGTATGTAAGGCTTAACCCTCGGTAAGTTATTCTCGTCGTACAGTGTTACGACTTATGTTCTCGAATAGAAATAATGGTCCCATATGCTGCAAATAGTTACTACCAGTAGATTGTGATTAGACATGTTGTAATTAGCTGTTGCTGGTATATAAAGATCAGATATGCTATGATTAGCTACTATCAGTAGATTACGGTTATATATGTTGTGGTTAGCTTCTAGAAAACGTATATAGATTGTGTCGCAGTATCTCCAGTCGGGAAAGAACATGTTAAGTGTGATACGTGCTAGAAGTGTCATAGAAACTCTTCTATTCTCCAGTTCATCGTATTAGCAGAATTGTATGTTTTATTGCCAGGCCTAGACCTTAGAAGCTCGTGAATAGTTAGTGGGTCTGAGTTGGTAAGTTGAACAACATAGGAGCAGCTAGGCAATTTAACTACTAGTTTGGCGCTTGTATTGTCAGGGAAGCACGCCTAGAGGCCATTGGAGTACTCTCACGCCCTAGGGCCAGAAATTTAGATATGAAGGCCTTACTTTAGAGTCAGCAGCCTAGGGTTGTCTAGTGAACTGATTGACAGCCTGCCAACTAATTAGCTATTATCATCGATTGTCAGTCCTAGATGACCTAGTATTTATCATACAGGTCGCCCAGAAAGCCAGCCCAGTCATCCAGGTAAAAAATAGATCCATGGGTACCCTAAGGAAGGGGACCTTATCAGCAATTAGAGGCAGGGCTAGCGCCCCAGCCGATTCTTACAAAATACTCAGGGTACAGATTGTCGAGAGTCGCTAAGTCTATATAAACTTGTCTATAAGGTTAGGAATCACCCAGAAAAGTCATATAAGATCTGAGTAGACCAAGATAAGGTCTAAGGGACTAGCACCATGTTAGT
>JACEIK010010425.1:0-17115 GCA_018107945.1 Datura stramonium
ATATATATATTGGTAATTCATAAACATTCTTACGTAAAGGAAATTTCATCATACTTGGAAGCATAAATCATAAATTTAACTTTTCATGAACTATCATAATTGGGCATCATACTCTTAAAACTTTGAAATCGTAATTTGTAATCAAAATCATTATAAAACATGCCCATGAATCTTAAATCATCAATAGAAACATGAATAAAATTGACCCATGATAGAAGCATAGAGAATTTCATAAATTGGGTAAGAACCCCATGGAACCATGCACTTGAATTCATGAATTGAGAAGGGATTTGGGAATGAGAGTGAAGAGAAACTCTCATTCATAACCATACATACCTGATTAATCTGGTTTTACACTCTTCCTTGAAAGTCTAAAGGAATTGGAGAAGAATTGAAGAGTTCTAGTTCTCCTTAGAAATTCTCTAGTCTTGCATGCAAGGGGAGGGAATAGGTTAGAATAGATTAAACCCTCTTAAGACCTTCCTAACTGAGCTTAAAACAACGTAGTTTAGGGCTTAGGGGCTTAGAATTGCAAAATTTCCCTTACTAACTTCACAGGAAATTACACACTGCTAGGAGTAACGACTCCTCCAATGGGTCGTCTTGAGATCCAATGAGTCGTTACTTCGCTAAATTTTCCAAACTCAGGTCTTCAACCACAACTAGATAGGATTGGTCATTACTTGTCCCAATGACTCATCACTTCCGCCCGTTGTCACCACTGCCCGCAGCTACCTACCTTCTGGAATTCTTCACAACGAGTTTGTACCACGGCTCGTTACACTGACCAATGAGTCATTCCATGGCTCGTTGGTTCGGGACCTACCGACCAACAATTTCACCATGATAGGAACCCATGATTCGTTGAAGCTTCCCACGACTCGTACAATGAGTCGTCTTGAGGTAATTTTCCAACTTTTTTGATGAACACCTTTTAAAATCCCAAGTCTAGTATTAGGCACTTTCAGGTTATTACAATATCTCCCCCTTGGGAACATTCATCCTCGAATGTGGGATAAACATACTAAATAACTAGAGAAAGAATCTGCCATCCCAAATACTGAATATCTGAAGCTGAGGACTGACAGAGTAACTGACTCCGGATTGAAATACATGACTAAACTGAATTCATAAATCACACATACATGCACTGACATGATAGAAACTGGAAGACATGAACTAGACAAGAAACTTAATAGAGTACTTAGGAAACTGATACCTCAAGTTGGGACTGGGTCGGAAGGGAAAAGAAGCAGGTATTTAGCCATCATATCTGCCTCGGCTTCCCATATAGCTCACTGAACATGTTGATTCCTCCAAAACACCTTCACTGAAGCTACCTCTTTGTTCCTCAACTTCCGAACCTGATGATCAAGTATTTCAACCGGAATATCTTTATAACTAAGGCTATCCTTCACACCTACGCTCTCCACTGGAACAACCAAAGTTGGGTCACCCATACACTTCTTTAAGAGCGATACATGGAAAACTGGATGTACAGAAGCCAATTCTGAGGGAAACTCCAACTCATAGGCCACCTTGCCAACACGTCTCACAATCCTATATGGACCAACATATAGGGTACTAAGCTTCCCCTTCTTTGCGAATCTCATCACTCCCTTCATGAGAGACACTTTCAGAATCACCCAATCATCAACTTCGAATTCAAGTTCTCTCTTCCTCACATCCGCATAGACTTTTGACAACATTGAGCTATTTTCATCCTCTATCTTATAAGACAAACCTTCTCCATAGCTGCATGGACTGAATCTGGTCCTATCAATGAAGCTTCACCTACTTCAAATCAATCAATAGGTGATCTACATCTCCACCCAAAACGAGCCTCAAATAGAGCCATCTGAATGCTAGAATGGCAGCTATTATTATATGCAAACTCGATGAGAAGTAAATGATCATCCCAACTACCTTTGAAGTCAATCACACATGCTCTCAATATATCCTCAAGAGTCTGAATGGTCCGTTAGCCTGACCATCTGTCTGTGGGTGAAAAGTTGTGTTAAGATTGACCGGAGTACCGAGTCCCTTTTGAAATGACCTCTAAAACTATGAGGTAAACTGAGTACCTATATTTTATATGATGTACAAGGGCACTCCATGAAACCGAACTAACTCCTGAATATACAATTTGGCATAATCCTCAGCTGAGTCGGTAGTTTTGACCAGTAGAAAATGAGTTGCTTTAGTTAACCTGTCTACAACCACCCAAATAGAGTTATACTGTCGACGAGTGTGAGGTAACCCTGTAATGAAGTCCATATTTCTTTCCTCCCACTTTCAAGTAGTGATACTGATATCTTGTAGCTCACCTCCAGGTCTTTGATGCTCAACTTTCACTTGTTGACAATTCGGACACTTAGCCACAAACTCCGCTATGTCCTTCTTCATGCCACTCCACCAATAGACTTCCCATAGGTCATGGTGCATCTTGGTGGCACCTAGATGTATAGAGTATCGAGAACCATGAGCCTCATGCAACATCCGATCTCTCAAGACATCAACACCTGCAACACACAAACGACCCTAATATCGAAGTACACCATCTCCCCCTTAGGAGAAGACCTCAACCTTATGATTCTGAACCGTTTCCTTCAACTTTACCAAAATAGGATCTTCGTCTTTCCTGGACTTGACTTCAGTCACCAAAGAGGATTCTGAACTATTCTATACAATGAAACCACCATCTGTCAAATGAACAAGGCGAACTCCTAATTGTGCGAGCCGATGCACATCCTTCACCAACTCTTTCCTCCCCTCATCTACATGAAACACACTCTCCACAGAAAGTCTGCTACCACAATGGCCTTGCCCGAATGATAAGGGACACTCATGTCATAATCTTTAAGAAGCTCTAACCACTTTCTTTGTCGTAGGTTCAGGTCCTTCTGAGTAAACATGTACTGTAGGCTCTTGTGGTCAGTAACCACACCACATGGACCCCGTATAGATAATGTCTCTAAATCTTCAAGGCAAATACTACTGCTGCTAACTCGAGGTCGTGAGTCGGATAGTTCTTCTCATGGACCTTAAGCTACCTAGAAGCATAGGCTATGACCTTACCATGCTGCATCAATACACAACCAAGGTTGATCCTCGAGGCATCATAATATTCCCCAAATCCATTGGTACCCTCAGGTACGTCAACACTAGTGTTAAGGTGAGTCGAGTTTTCAACTCCTAAAAACTCCTTTCATAGGCCTCCAACCATTGAAATTTCACTTTCTTCTGGGTCAATTAAGTCAACAGTGCTACAATGGAAGAAAACCCATCAACAAACCTCTTGTAGTAGCCAGCTAAACCCAAGAAACTCCTAATATCTGAAGGGCTAACTGGTCTAGGCTAATACTTCATAGTTTCTATCTTTTGAGAGTCCACCTACACACCCTCGCTTGACACCACATGACCCAAAATACTACTGAGTCTAACCAAAACTCAGACTTGCTGAATTTAGCAAACAGTTGGCGATCCTTAAGAGTCTGTAGCACCAGGCTCAGATGAGCAACATGCTCCTCCTCGCTTCGAGAGTATATGAGAATGTCATCTATGAACACAATCACGAACATGTCCAAATATGGCTTGAACATCCTGTTCATCAAATCCATAAAAGTTGTAGGAGCATTCATTAGTCCAAAAGACATAACTTAAAACTCATAGTGACCATACGGAGTCTTGAAAGTTGTCTTCAAGATGTCAATCTCTCTAACTCTGAGCTGATGATATCCGAATCTGAGGTCTATATTTGAGAAACACTTTGCACCCTGAAGTTTGTCAAACAAGTCATCAATTCTGGGGAGGGGATAGTTCTTAATTGTAACCTTATTAAACTGTCGATAATCAATGCACGAAGAGAACCATCCTTCTTTCGGACAAATAGAACTGGTGTACCCCATAGGGATTTTTTGGATTTGATGAAACCCTTGTCTAAGAGGTCCTTCAACTTCTCCTTCAACTTCTTTAGCTCAGATGGAGCCATTCTATAAGGAGGTATAAATATAGGCTACGTATCGGGAAGAAGGTCGATAGAAAAGTCGATCTCCCTCTCGGGAGGGACTCCCAGTAGATCATATAGAAACATCTCTTGACACTCATGCACTATAGGAACTGACTGAATAGTCAGGGCCTCGGAAGTAGCATCCTTAACCCGAACTAGACGGTACATGCAACCCTTAGAGATCATCTTCTAGACCTTAAGGTAGGAAATGAAGCAATCTATAGGCACTGCTGAACTACCCTTCCATTTTAGGACTGGCTCACCCGGAAATCGAAACTCTACCACACGGGTTCTACAATTCACTGAAGCATAACATGCATGTAACCAATCCACGCTAAAGATCATATCAAAATCTATCATGGCTAACTCTACTAAATATGCCGAGGTGAATTTCTGAAGGAAAGTGACAAGGCAATTTCTGTATACCCATCGAGCTATAACTGAATCACCGACATGAGTAGAGATTGAGAAGGGTTCTGATAGGATTTCAGGACTGACTCCAAAACTACTAGCAACATAGGGTGTCAAAAAAGATAAAGTAGCCCCTGGATCTAACAATGCATATACATCAAGGTGACTACATCTGGAGATCCCTCCTGCTCTTGACGAGATTCGAGGGCATAAAACCTGTTCTAACATTGACCACCACCTGCATAGTGGATGCACCCTGCTGAGCTGAGTGTGCTGGTGGAGTTGCTGAACTAGTGGCTGGGTCTTGGCCTCTACCATGGCCTTGTCTGGCTGCTAGACAATTTTTGAGCATATGTCCGGGCTTCCCAAACCCGAAACATGCACCTGTACATGCTATGCACTACCCAGTGTGCCTCCTACCACACCTATCACAACCTGGGATGTTGGGCTCTACTAACCTGCTCTCTTGACCTCGAGAGCCTGATGCTCGTCCCCTCTGATCACGTCTAGATCTGGATGGCTCTCTCGCTGCTAACGGCACTAGGGTTGTTGATCTCTGGGAGAACCCAGATTTTTTGGTCCCGACCCTCTTGGCCTCTCTCTCACACTCACTCACCTACACCGCCTCTATCTACTAGGTGTACAAGACCAACAGTGAGAAGTCGATATCCTAATAAAGCATAGAGGTCCTATAATCCTTGACCAAATAGTCTATTATCCCATGCAAAAGCCTGCTCACCCAATCCCTCTGATCAGCCATCATCTCCGGTGCATATTTGGACAAGAGGGTAAACTCTAAGGCATACTCTTGGACTGTCATGTTGTTCTGCCTCAGGTTCACAAACTGTGATGCCTTGATCTCCCTCATCTCTCGGGGAAAGAATCAGTCCAAGAATGCAATGAGAAACTCATCCCAACTAATGGGACTCGCTTTGACTCCCCTGCTATCCTTCCACTGTCTAAATCAGATATAAGCAAACCCTTTCAACTGATAAGAGTCTAGATCTGCACATTCCTCCCCCTTCCACCCCATAAACTAGGTGATATTCTAGATCTCGTCAATAAATTCATGTGGATCCTCGTCCACTCTCTATCTAAGAAACTCTGAGGGATTCATTCTGAGAAAGTCCCTAACTCTAGCTAATGTCGTGTTCCCATTCTAGGGAGCATGAGTCATCGCTCGCTGATTGACCTAAGCGGCCAATACCTGTGCCAATATTTGGATGGCTACCCCAAACTCAGCATGAGCAACCTGCTCGAGCACATGATTTTCGAGGGCTGGTGGGGATTGTTGGATCCTATCTCCATTGCCATTCTCATAGCCATTTCCATTCCCATTCCTTCTTCTAGTAACTTGACGAGGAGGCATAATTCTGCAAACGCATTTAGCACGAGTTAGAAGGATAAAGAGAAATTTCATCGCACGACATGGATCATGAAAGAAGGAAAATTTCCAAAAATACTTCGTAGCCTCTTCGTCATAAGTTTGACGTGCTTCACACCCATGATAAAGACTCTACTTAACACATCTTTCAAACACCCTAGGATACTTCAAAACCTACGGCTCTGATATTAAGTTTGTCATGGCCCGAGCATAGGCCCGGATCTAGACACTTGAACCTAGAACCATAAATGACTCCGAGTCGACCCATGGAATGAACAAGATAACTAAAGCTCAACATAAATAATCTGGAAAACTAAATTCTAAAATAGCTGAAGTCTGAACATTTAATACATATGAACAATAGATTATCAAACACTGAATCCAAAGTTGAATACATAACTATGTTTGATAAGCCTCTACATACTTATGAGTTGATGGGACAAGAGCCCAACCAGCTCACTAAAAGACTGAGACTGAAAGATGATAATAACAAGGCTAACTGAAGGGCCTCGATGGATAAAGACTCACCACCAAGTCTGGATATGCTAAACTCTAAGAACTGGCTAGCGGCGAGACTGAGACTGAACGTCTGAGCATGCATCATCAAATGATATTACATAGAGTATGCGGTCATTACTTGAAATATACCGAGTATGCAAGGTAAGTAAAACAGCTGAGTTAGAAAAACTGAAAACATGTATATCATAAATCATTACATCATAAGATTTTGAGAGTAAGGCTTGCATGCTATTAACTGAAAACATGATTAAATATAACTGAGTCACATAACTAAATCGAATAACCTAAAACTAAAACTGATAATCATAAGGAAAACTGAACATTTGGGTCAAACCTACTGAAAACATAATATCATAACTGATGAACATGCATAACTAAAATCATGAGGAAAAATGAGCGATTCGTCATATAACCGATATTACCATGATAGAGCTTACATGGTCGCGACTATTACACTCAATGGGAAGAGTCGTCCAAAGCCTTGTCGGGGCTAAGGGCCCTACCATGATATCGATATCAAGTTGAAAGCCCTTTGACGGTTAGGGAAGCTCAGAAGGAAGGTAACAAAGAATCTAAACAGACCTACATTGTCATGTAGTTCTGAGGCTCGGGGTTGTCTGAACCCTTAGCCTACTCGGTGCTAGAGACTACTCTCAAAATATGCATATTCTCTCCATCATTTTTTGACGAAGCTGATCATTACAATATATACATAGTCTGAAAACTGAACATGAGGAGCCTTGGCTCAAAACATACCAACAAGCTAAAAAGTGGGAGTCTAGACTCCAAAAATCATGTGGTAAGCTAATATCATAAGATTTAGACAAATCATGAAGTCATACTTAGATCATGTGGGCTTCCCTAAACTTTATAATGCTTGAAATAGACTTGATAGTCAAAATCATAGATATATACATGGTAATTCATAAACATTCTTACATACAGGAAATCTCATCATACTTGAAAACATAAATCATAAATTCAATTTTTCATGAACTAGCATAATTGGGAATCATACTCTTAAAAATTTGAAATCATAAGTTTTAATTAAAATCATTATAATACATTCCCTCGAGTCTCAAAACATCATTAGAAACATGAATAGAATTGAACCATGATAGAAAATCCATGATAGAAATATAGAGAATTTCATAAATTGGGTTAGAACCCCATGGAACCATGCACTTGAATTCATGAATTGAGAAGGAATTTGGGCATGAGAGTGAAGAGAAACTCCCATTCATAACCCTACATACCTGGTTAATATGGTTTTACACTCTTCCTTGAAAGCCCAAAGGAATTGGAGAAGAATTGAAGAGTTCTAGGCTTGATCTCCTTAGGAATTCTCTTACATGCATGGGGAGGGAGTAGGTTAGAATAGATTAAACCCTCTTAAAACCTTCCTAACTGAGCTTAAAATGATGTAGTTTAGGGCTTAGGGGCTTATAAATTACGAAATTACCTTTACTAACTTCGCAGGAAATTACACACTGTCAGGAGTAACGACTCATCCAACGAGTCATTACTTTGCTCGTTACTTCACTAAATTTTATAGACTCAAGTCTTCAACCACAACTTGATAGGATGGGTCGTTACTTGTCCCAACGACTCGTCACTTCCTCCTATTGTCACCACTGCTCGTAACTACTTACCTTCCGGAATTCTTCCCAACAGGTTCATATCCTGGCTCGTTACACTGACCAACGAGTCGTTCAATGGCTTGTTGGTCCAGGACCTACCGACCAACAGTCTCACCACAATAGGAACCCAAGGTCCATTGAAGCTTCCCACGACTCGTACAATGAGTTTTCCTAAGGTAATTTTTCAACTTTACTGCTGAACACCCTTTCAACTCCCGAGTCTAATCTTAGGCACTTTCAGGGTATTATAATTTTGAAGAGGGTTCTCAATAACTTGCATGCATGGGAGTCTAATGACTTAGAATATACTAAACCCAAAGACACCCTTTTTGCGGCTTAAAATGATGTCACTAGGGAGTTAGAAGCTTAGAAATCACGAAAATTCCTTTACTAATTCGAAAGGAAAAAACACACTGCCAGCTCCTACAAGTCGTACAATGACCATTGCTAGCCAGTTCAAATTTTCCAATTCACTAGTTCTTAACCACGGATGCCTTCCATGACTCATTGTTTCTACAATGAGTCGAGCCTTGACTCATTGCATCACGCCTTCACACGACAGTTTCAAACCACGACATTTCCCACAGCTCGTTACAGCCTCCTACATTTCGTTCCATGAGCCGTTGTTACTAGACCAAACTTCCAACTTCTCTGTTTCATTCCATGGGCACAAACCACAACTCGTTGTCTCCTACCATGGGTCATACCGAGACTTGTACCATCCAACCTAGACACACCAAAAATGCACAACGACTCCTGACCATGACCCGTTATAGGGACCTACGGGTCATACCATGACTCATTGCTATTGGACCGGAAGACTCTGTTGTAAGCCACGACTACTAACCACGATTCATTACTCCATATTACGACTCGTATAATGAGTCATTCTAAGAGAATTTCCAGACTTTTTTTCTACTGAACATACTTCAAAATCTCGAATCTAGTCTTTAGAACTTTTGGGGTGTTACAATAATGGATGAGATATAAGGAACTACTAGTTTGTTTTGATCTATTTCTCAGGTATGGATGAGAAAGATAAAAGTGTTTTTAACTTTCATTCATCTCAATATTTTCTTGCAGAGATAAAGCGACATCATTAATATTCTGATCTAAAATTTTATTGGAAAACTGACTTTTTAAGCTTTGCATCACAGGGTGTTAAAACATTAACTTGCATTAAAATAAAATCCTTATATTAATTGTTACATAATGAATTTAGTTGAGATATTATAGTATTAAGTTCATATAGTATGGTGGATGAAATGCTATAACTAAAAGATGGTTAAATCCCTTATAATAATGAGTTTCAAAGATCATATGGTGGAACTAAACAAGCAAGCATCCAACTTGCTTAAAAGCTTCTAGAAAACTTATGAATAGTTTATGGATCGTCCTTACTATGGATCCCATCAGATTTACATCTATTGTTTGTTAATTATTAAAGTAACACAGTATGATAAAGAGACAAATATCAGTCTTTTATAGTGGAAAAGCAACATGTATATATATGCTTTAAATTTTCTATTCAACAAGCATTATAAGGATTCATGAGTGACTGAGATACACTATGGTGTATATATTCATCACCTATTAGTACGATGGTTATGGAAATTTCATAAAGGACACACGAACTGTCTGTAGCTAAAATGTCAGAAAATCCAAATGAAGATTAAAGGTTAAAGAATGAGTGTGTAGAGTTCAATCACTTTATGTTTCATGAGAAGGAGAAACGTTAGGAAGCCTAAATATTTTTGGATGTTACAAATTTATAAGCTTAAAGGTTACAAGTTCTAATTTCTACGGAAAAATTTGAAGTCAATTTAATCTTGCATTTCTATGTGTTGGAGCTTTAATTTACTTGTGTGTAACATTTTCATTGTTGTGTTTTTTTTTGTTCCTAAATTTCTCATTATATATTTTATTTTTTTTGGCTATAGGGATGAAACCTAACCAAATTAACCTCTTCCATAGAAAGAAAAATAACTCGCTACCGTATAGCTGAAGGCTCATTCACATCACTCTAAATAATGTTGGTTCTGAACTATAAAACTTGTTTCCTCAATGAATTTATAAAATATGAAGTGTTGATATATTATGAATATTTAATCAACTTGATAATATTATTTGCTTTGATATGTTATGAATACTTGATCGGCTTGATAGCGTTATTTCTGTTGACATGTTGTGATTATTTGATTAATTTTGTAGTATTACTTATGATTGAAGCAAGTCCATTGAACCTCTTTGATGATCTAGAAGACATACAAAAAACACTAACAAGGATGTTATTCATACACATACGTAAACTTTTTAATAGAGTAGATAGAAGTAAGCAGTAAATACCTCTTACATTTAACTTATTTTTGTGATTCCACATGTTGAATAACCACGGACACAACCATCTAATTATAGTATTAGTGTTTGGTGAATAATTTTGACTGTAAGAATTTGTATTAGGTGAAGGTTAGTATTGAGCAATGTAAATATGGAATGCATGTAATACCCCGAAAAAATTTCCAAGACCAGGCCCCAAGTTAGAATGAAATTTAGCAGGGAACCAGCAAAAAGTGCCACAGAATGACTCATGTGACGAGTCTCTGTTTGGTATAATGGGTCATTAGGTCGCCCGTCCTAAGGAAGTCTTAAGTTGGTAAAAATTTTACCCAGAAATAACGAGTTAAAGGACAACTTGTCAGTCCATGCAATGGGTCATTAAACAGAGTCGTTGGAAGAGTTTTAAAAAGGGTACAACAGGACTTTTGTAGACACGAGAGGAAGTAACGGATCATTGTAAGGAAAGACTCATCGTGTGCCTCATTGTAGGTCCCTAGTCAGGATTCCCATCAAAACGGCGAGTCAGATAATGACTCATTGTCTCATGTAATGGATCGTCCAAAGTGGTTATTGAATGGAGTTCAGAAAGGATTCAAATCTGATTAAATATCAACTGAAGGGTGCAATGACCTGTGGTGGCGAGTGACAACCGTGGTATAAATTCGTTGGAATGAATTTAGAAACTGTGTTAGGGTGGCAGTGGTGACAACAAGAGGAATGATGAGTCATTGCAATTAACGACTTGTCATGTCTAGTCATCTTTTGGGGAAGCTAAAGAATACCCAAATCCCTCCAAGTGTAACGGATAGATTCAATGAGTTGTCAGAGTAGACAATGACTCGTTGAAGGACTCGTTGCATCTGACGGGCAGATTTTTAAAGAAAACCTCCAGGGGTATTTTAGTAATTTATTATACTTCTAATTCCTAAGTTATGTCATTTTGGATATTATAAGGGATGAATTAAAAGGATTTTTCCTAGCCCAAACACTCATTCTTCTAAAATCATCCATAGAGTTCTTCTCTCTTCCTCTCAAGGCTCAAGAACACCTAGGGTTCTTCTCTAAGGGTTTCAAGATTCAAGTGCTAGTGGGGGATTTCTTCAAGCCAGGTATGTGGGACTTCAACGAGGATCTTCTTTCATCTTTGTGTTCCAATTTATTCTCAAAACCCTAGCTACTTTGATACCCTAGAAAAGCATGTGTTAGGGTTTCCATTCTATGAATGTTTTCTCTCGTCTTCCATGATTTTAAAGGTCCTCATGATAAATAACACATGATATTCATGAATTCACTCTCAATTGCATGATGAACTCCCATGGTTAGATATTAGCATGATTTCTCAAAGTTCAGCCCATGAATTAGTTATTTTCGAAAATATGGTCTGTTTAAGATATAGGATTTTACCATGAATTCAGTATATATGATTTACACTATGATTAAGACTTATGATTTTTCATGTATTTAGTATGATTAGCATGTTTATGATTCCCTAAACTCTCAAGCCTCTTGTTAGTAGAAAGTATCCCTGACTAGACTCTCATGAATTCAATATGATCAGTATGCATATGGTTCTTTAGACTCTTAGGTCTCTTGTTAGTAGAAAGTAGCCCTAACTAGTCTTAGAACATCACTTATAAGCCCTCAGTATTAGTATGTCATGGTCCTTTAGGCTCTCAAAACTCTAGCTAGATAAAATGGTTCCGACTAGTCTTTGGACATTGGCTTCAGATTATCAGTTCACATGTGTCTTTACGTTCAGATGGGAGTAGTACTTAGCATCGACTAGGCCAGGGTTCCAATGTACTCAGGTCTCAAAACTACGTAGCACTGTAGGATAAGAGATTGTCAATAGTAGAGAATGTTTCCCTTAGCTCGAGCAATATGGGACCTTGTTATTTGAGAGTGTCTCCCTTAACTCAATGGGCACATACAGGGGTCATCGTTATTAGAGATTGTCTCCCTGAGTTCATGAGTGATATCACGCCAGTAAGAGTTCTTTCCCTTGGAAAGGTATGAACACCTTTCCAATGAGGGTAACAGGTCGGGTTCCATAAAACTCATATTGGAGTCTGTCGGTTAATAGTCTCTCCCACAGTATAGTTTAGTTTTAGTTATTTCAGTTACAGTTTTCAGTTATGATTTTGGATTTAGATTTCAGTACATGTACATGACCCAAGAACTATATTTACTTATATGTCATTAATTATTTCCAAACGCGCATATCATATCAGTAATTAAACATCTCAAATAGGGTCATTATACTTCACCTTAGTTATGTATCCAGATCAGTCTTTCTCAACATATCTAGCATATTTCTACCTTCAGTTACTTTTTTCATATATTCAGTACATTTCAAATATTGACCGCATACCTTATGTACTATATCATTTTATGATATAGATCTAGGTATTTAGACTCAGCCTTGCAGTTAGACACGTTCGACTTTATCAGTTAGTGGTGAGTCCTCATCTTCCGAGGATGGGTGTTTGTTATTATTTCAGTCTATTTTAGTTTATGATTTTGGAGTTAGTTGAGGGCTTGTACCAGTAACTCATCAAATTAGTAATGGCTTTCAAACAGCGTAATATTAGTTTTAGCTTATGTTTCAGTTAAGCTTCCGCTCAATTATGTCTTATTAGTTGTTTTTATGTAGTATTATGTTATTAAATGGTTTAGCTTGTAGCCATTCATGGTTCTAGGTCTCGTGTCTCGATATGAGGTCCCAGCTCGGGTCATGACAAACTTGGTATTAGAGAATTAGGTTTAGAGTGTCCTAGGGTGTCTGAAAGTCACGTAAGGTAGGGTCTTTTTCATGGGTGTGAAGCGCACCACGCTTATGAGGAAGAGGCTACAAGGAAGTTTTAGGAAAATTTCATTTCTTTATGATTCTTATCATGCGTAGAGTGTGAAACTCTAAAAGTTTCCCCTTCTAACTCGTTCTTTACGCGTTCATAGGCAATGCCTCCTAGACAAAACCAACGAAAGGAGAAACGGTAATGGGCACCAGTGATAATGTCCAAATTCACTCCTCTTGACAAGAGAATGTAAACGGTCATTGACAAAACCAATAAATCCGCGGGTGTCGGGGTCGAATCTCACAGAAAATGTTAGTTGATCACACAAGAGTTGTATATTAGATTGAAGTAATTCGCATCGATGTTTTAAAAGAAATAACAAAAAAATTGGGAATGAAATTTGTTAATTGAAAGAAGAATTCTACCACGAAAACAGAGGTAAAATATAGAAAATACCAAAGGAGAAATGACTAGGGGTGTGATATTGATAGGGGCATCATTGAATTGGGTTTCTCAAAGTTCCTAGTATTACTCAATAGCATAATTAGCTATATTCAAGGTCGCATCCTAAGTTTCTCAACCAATTGGATGCATTAACCTCGGGTTTTTTTAAAACCCCAAAGCTCTTTTCACAAAAACCACATCAACTTGGATGAGAATTAACTATTTCTTTCTTAGATTCTCAATGGGGTATGTGAAAATGGGTTTTGGCTATGTCTATCCCAGCCCCACATGATCAATACCCAATTACCCATTAATATTTCCTCACCCACACATCAAATTCCTTTTTCAAGAAAAATTGAAGTAAATTCAACCCACATTTGCAACTATGAGTATTAAGATTAAAACTCAAAGGAAATACTAAAATTATACTAATAGAGTAAACCCAAGATCAAATGCACAATACCCATTTCAAATCAACCCCAATCATTCACACACCCCTAGCAAGAAATTTAGCTACTCATTAAAGCAGAAAAAGACATTGCATTCAATAAAAATTTAATATTCATTCACAACTTGAGTAAGAAAATTTCAGCAAGAGCTTTATCTCCAATGGAGTTTCTACCTTGTAGATGAAGAAGAATATTGTTTTCTCTTCATATGGAATAATGAAATATTCAGTTCCTTTTTGAGATGTACAAAAATAGGGTACATATCTGCTCCTCTTTTTTCATTTTTAATGTTTTTACCCTTTGCTGGCAGGCGTCACTTGTGATTCACCGGCGGTTCACCGGTGCTTGTCCGTGGGCCGTCGATCAGTCACAGATGATGGCCAGTAAGTTCTTGATCACTTCGACATTGGCACCGGTGAGGTGCTGATCCACGAACTGTCAATCTCCATCATTCCTCAGCACAGTAGACAATCGCGATCAACCGGCATTTCGCCGGTGTCCTTCGTTGGAGCATTTGTGAACCTTCAAAATAGGGGCATGATTTATCACCACAAGCATACATAGCATCTCATATCATTACAAATTCACATTCAAAGTTTGCCTTAAAGTTTACAATACTAATTTTTCAATCACTTCTTTTTACCAATGCAAGTATGTTCTCAAAGGAGGTGATGCCACTAATAAGAAGAGAGAATTCCATTTTTTTATCATCAGACAATGCACACACAAGGGATTATAGAATAAGACAATAATACTCACTCTCACAAAGAAATTCTCCATGCACACACTTGACCCATAAGCTTGCCCTTCGTGTAACTCGCCACTAATGTAGAGTTGCTACACTCAGAATCAATTAGTACTTGGGGGTCATAATGAAGGCTAGGGGTAAGGGTAGGAAAATTATTTAGCTCTAGTGACTAAAACCTCCCTAATGTCCCTTTTTGAACACTCTAACATCCCATCATACTCTTTAGATCACTCCCCATTATCTCTCATTTTTCTCCATCTTCATATTTGTTAATCAAGAGCCACCCTTATAACTCCGATGGTATTTACATTTAGCCTCATTTAAGCAAAGGGGTAGAACCTTTCACCATTCTTTATCTTTTAATGATTCTAGGTTTCTCAACCCATCATTTCATTTATTTTGCTCACAATTTGGTGCTAACTCTCATTAATGCTCATCACATTTCTCCCCTTCTTGCAAACCCACAAACTTAGGCTTTTTGCCTCATTTCCATTGATTTCCTTATCTTTCCCCATTTCTTGGACTTCTAGCCCCCTTTTTCATACATTCATCTCACAAAGAAGCAATTAGGGAGGATGTGTGATAAAAGATAGGATTACAAGGGGACATTGGATTGTAATGCGGTTTTTCATAAAAAAGGTCAAAGGCTCAACATTGGCTAACAAGGGAAGATGTCTAAGGAGGTCATTTTGGGATGCCCCCCGAAATCAGATTGGCTTTTTTCTTGAGGAAGGTCCATCCGCTTTTGTTTTCGAATAAGACTAAGGCAATTGAATCATAAGCCGAGATCATAAAGAGCATACCGCGAGTAGGAAGTGGAAAGCCTAGACCAAAGGTGCCTAATAGCCTAGCCAGACTCATCGGGTAGGGAATCCCATCCTCAGCGAAGCCAGTAAGCAAGCCCAAGTCCACGCAAGAAGGCCCGCTGGATCTATCCAAATTCAAAGGAGTGGCTAGCAATAGAAATCCTAAAATCATGTTCTAAGTGCAACTACCTCTAGGATTTCGCTTTGAATCACACTTACAGCAAGTTCAACGCAAACATATATGTATGGGAATCATTCAATCAGTCTCACCACAAGGCATCACACTCCAAGGAGTTCACACAATACATCACCACAGCTGGATTATGATTTTATGACCATTAAGCATGTGAATCAATCAGGCAAAAAAGGAATGTGCAATATATGACAAGAGAGTGCTACATTTTTCATTTCCAATGCCCAATTTCTTCAAAACTCATTTCTCATGCCACAAAAAAATTTGGCGGTACCCTTCAAAAATAATTTCACAAGACTCAAAGACATGGCATTTTCCCCTAAGAATGTCTCCTTACAATTTATCATTGGGAAATGTCACCCAGTTCAACAATAGAAGAAGAAAGGAAAAAAAATTGCTCCTCCGAAAAGAACTGTGGTATAAAAAAACCCTTGGAGTTTATGCACTACCTACTATTTACAAAGGAAACAATTAGACTTGCACTAACAATTCAAGGATAATTTTTTATTTCATTTCATTCATTTCGATCCCGACAAAGACTCAAAAACCATTCAATCAAATATTAACTGAAAAGCACATGAGAGACACACTCATCACACCCCCAGTTGAAACAATATATTGCCCCCAATGAAAAAAGGAAGAGTAACAAGTTCAAGAGGACTCCCTGAAGGATCTAGTGGTCGGGGCAAGGAATCCATGAGTATATGGCTTCATCAAAGTTCAATGAAGCAGCTTCAGCTGCAGAAGGCATCAATGTGTTAGGTAGGAGGTCAAGTGGCTATCCTGGTCCAGGAACCACCCACTGATCTGGGAGAGTTCTGAGCTTATGATAAGAAATGGTATCCACCCCACCGGGTCTCTATGATGGATCTATTTCACTCACAGTGCACATCCGACGGGGTGGCGAACGACTGTGGTATATCTCTTCATCGGACACGATTTTCGAAGGACTGTCATACCCCATGCACCAATCATCTGGTGGGGTCCTATGATCCTCAAGCTGGTTAGCAGATGGTATTGGTACATTTAGGTCACTCTTGCCTAATGACATAAGCTTTGTGTGCTTCACTTCACCCCTTGTGGTAGTTACTTCATTTTCCAAAACATCAACCTTAGCACAGAGGCATCCCAACTTTTCCACTACTGGTTGTACAACCTTTTTGATGGCTTGTTGGATCATGGAAGGTATTGCTTTGGCCAACTTCAATAATTAGTCATTATGAGCATGGTGATCTTGGGAAGAATTGCATGCCCAAGTGATACTCAAATGCTTCATTTCAACTTGTTTATCTATTGTTATGTGTACATTCTCATGTGATTCTTTGATAAATGTGAATTTATACTAACCAACATGATTAGTGTTGTTTTGCAGGTAGAAGG
>JACEIK010010425.1:27171-37972 GCA_018107945.1 Datura stramonium
TTGAGAAAAGATTTACGTTCAGAATAGAAATATATCTGAAAGTCTTATTAGTCAATTATGGAATCGGTTATGTATGGCTAGAGCATGAGATTCTTATATCGCAGAAATGTGGAATAAGGTCTCATGATTCTTGAATTGGATAGGAGCCGAAAGATCCAATCCATAGGCAATTAATTCCTGACTAGCAACCGAAGACAAGATTAGCTGAATTAAATTAATAAATTACATCCCTGCAAGTTTGTCTTAACCTCAGCTTGTTCATTGCTATTGTTCAGACTCAAATTATAATATTGACTTAGATTCTTATTACTTAGTGATCTTAACTCATAAAACATTATTTATTTGGTTGTCTGCATTCATAGAGTTATCGTCCACTGACGCTTAAGTTAATTAATACCGTAGTTCAGTCCCTGTGGGATCGATACCTGGCTTGAAATAAAGCCACTTTACTACTTGTACGATCACGTGCACTTGCGTGTAGTTTCCAGTCGAACACATGGGCCATTTTTGCTAACTTCAATAGATCTGTTGGTGGAGAGGAGTTGATTCTAGTTGTTTGAGAAGACCCTTGGGTTGTGCTGGAGAACATGGAAGATGGGGGACTAGTTCAGTCACCATCACTTTAGGTCGCTTTGAAATAGGAGCATCCTTATCAGTTTTAGTGGCTAGTGTAATTACTTCGCTGGCCCTCATAGTTCTGTGCAGTGGTCGAAATAGAGGGCATGAGGCCTACAGGCATAGCATACTGATGTGGCTAGTATAAGGAAGTTTCCTTTTGCTTGGCTTTCCTTTTGAATTGTTCTGCAATGATTTCCCCTACATTGATGTGTGTTGGATCCATGATACAAGCCACAAGGATTGCGACCTCTATGGGGACATGTGTTGTATTCTTGGAAGGGATAATCTAAGAACATACTAAGTCCAGCCACATGCGATCTTCAAACTTCAAATGATGGTGGTGAATTATTCCTTAGGAAACAGCCCACTATGGCTGATCTTGAGCAATTATTTTAGCTACCTATTTAAATTGATTCTCTTTATCTTCCACCTTCCTTTTGCACTCTGAACTTGGCCGGATTGGGTTAGTCCAATAGATAGAATTGATTACCTCTGGAGGTGATGGGCACTTCTTGACCCCGCACTAGCATAAATGGAAGACAAGGCATTGCGTCTATTAGGCCTCTATGCTTGAAGATGCTTTTCCTTTCCCTATAAAAGGCATAAAACTCCCATACCAACTCAAGGAAGTACGGTCCCACGAGTATGGTAAATAGGCCCCAATCATGAATGTCAATCTAGTTGTAAATGTCCAAGAAATCATCCTTAAAAGACGCCACCTCGAATTGAGCCTCTGCAGTGATGGACCTGTTCTCCTTGAAGGATAAATAGTAAGCCTCCATTCTGTCCAGCCCAAAGCGAAGTAGCAAAATTCACTGGGCTTCCTCAAGATCCCATTGGTGAGAGGCAGTGTTGGTCATCTGGGCTTTTCCTGTGCTTTGTTGTCTCGAGATGGACATGATGCTGCAAGACAATATTAGTTCCATACAAATATTTGAATGGAAGGCAACAAGTAAAAATAATAAAAGAACAAAATTCAAAGGGCCGGATGGTAGCTAAATTGAAGAGGCGATTTTCTAGTGCAGGTAACACCGGCAAGATGCAGGTGACGATCCACGAAGCACCAATGAGTCACCGGCATTTGGCAGAAAATTGGGTAGATGTGTTTTTACCGGTGCCACACCAGCGAAGTGTCGGTCTCAACTCGTAAAATGTCAGTGAAGCACGGGTCTATGGAAGTGGTCTGTAGCCTTGCACCTAAACCTGCATTTCATCCGGCGTTTTGCCGGGCATGACCAGCGATTGACCGATGGCACACCATCATCCAGCTAACAAAAATCCCTTAAAAATCATAATTCACTCATTCATTGCTCATCACTATTATTTACATAATCATTCCAACAAAAATAACATTTCACAATTTTTCCTTAAGAAAGACGTCACCCTATCCATCATTAGGCAAATCGTGCCTTCGAAGCACACGAGGCTACTCAGACTTCACCCTCAATTAGAATCTCAAGCATACATGTCATGAAGCATGCTTACTCAAGCAGACACCCACATTAACATTAAACAATGAATCACCACCTCCAACACCCACAATATGAAAAATATTCACACAAGGAAAAGCAGAAAATGGGAGAGGGGGGCATGAGCGCAACCAATATCTATTCTAGCATGCTTGAATTCAAATGCATTTTCTCAATTTAAACATATCCAGGCTAGGAGTCACATACCAAGTTGGGAAGTGAGAATCAGTAGGAAGATGAAAACCTTGTAATTTTCCCAAATATAGTATCTTCAAAGTGATGGGAAATGGAGTGAGATGAGAGGGATAATGGAGGAGAGGTTTTAAAGGCTAAAAGAGGGGAGGTGATTGGGAAAGAATAAGGTGGATATTAATGGTGTTAGGTTAGGAAGGTGGGTTTTGGGAAGTTATAGAGTGGTGGGAGTTTTGAGAAGAAGATGGAGAAAAGGGTTTTTATTTGGTAGTTGGAAAGGTTTGATTAGAAGTCCCTGGGTCGGGTCGGTCAACGAGTTAGTAGACATTTCAAATGAAGTTTGTACTTTGACCGGCAATAGACGGTGACTACCAGCGTTGTTCTGTTTTAACCGATGGTGACTATCATACTTTCAGTTTACTGTCCTGCAACTGGCGTTTAACCGGTGATTCGCAGTTCGGCACTGGTGTTCCGCTAGCTGGGTCACTGATTCTATTTAACAGATGGTCTACCACTTGATTTTCACATCCTTTCTGATCCTTTACTTCAAAATTAAATTCTTGTAGAAAAAGGACCCACCTAATAAGCCTGGATTTAGCATCTTTATTAGTCATTAAATATCTGAGTGCAGCATGGTTCATGTGCACCACAACCTTTGTCCCTAGCAAGTATGCTGGGAATTTTTCGAATGCAAAAACTAAGGCGAGCAACTCTTATTTTGTCACTGTGTATTTTGATTGTGCATCATTCAAGGCCTTGCTGGCATAGTAGATGGGGTGAAAAATGTTTTCCTTCCTCTACCAAGAACTGTCCCCAATGCTACGCCACTGGCATCACACATTAGTTCAAAGGGCTTTGACCAATCAAGTGTAGTAATGATTGGAGTGGATACAAGCTTCTCTTTCAATTCCAGAAAATCCTTCATACAGTCCTCATCAAAATTGAACTTTCTCTCTTTTTCTAACAATCCAAACAAAGAATTTACTATCTTAAAGAATTCTTTGATAAAACGATGATAAAATCCTGTATGTCCTAAAAAACTCCTAATACCATTCACAGTTTTTGGTGGAGGTAACTGCTCAATGGCACTAATCTTCACTTGGTGTACCTCAATCCCTTTCTTATAAATCTTGTGTCCCAAAACTATTCCTTCTTTTACCATGAAGTGACACTTCTCCTAATCAAGTAGCAAGTTCGTCTCTTCGCATCTCTTCGACATCTCTTCTAGGTGAACCAAACAGTCCTTAAATGAATTTCCCATAACTGAGAAGTCGTCCATGAATACTTCCATAGTATCCTCTATCATATCTGAAAAGATTGATATCATGCACCTCTGGAAGGGGGGCGGGGCATTGCAAAGCCTGAAGGGCATTCTCTTAAAGGCAAAAGTTCCATAAGGACATGTAAATGTGGTTTTTTCTTGATCCTCGGGAGCGATGGAAATCTAATTGTAACCAGAGTATCTATCCAAGAAACAATAGTATTCTTTCCCAGCCAAGCGATCTAACATTTGGTCAATGAAGGGAACTGAAAAGTGATCCTTCTTAGTCCATGAGTTCAACTTGCGGTAATCCATACACACCCTCCATCTGGTGACTGCACGTGTTGCAATCATCTCATTCTTTTCGTTCAATACCACTGTAATTCCTCCTTTCTTTGGCACATATTGGACAGGGCTTACCTAATTGCTATCATCTATAGGATACACAACTCCTACATCTAACCATTTGATAATTTCCTTCTTAAGTACCTCTTGCATCGGTGAATTCAGGCATCTGTGATGCTCAACTGATGGATTATAATTTTCCTGAAGGTTGATCTTGTGAGTGAAAATACCTAGTGGTATACCATCAGCTGTAGACCATCCCATTGCTCTGATATGACTCCTCAATACAACTCAAAGTGCTTCTACTTGTTGGTTGTCGTGCTTAGCTGAAATAATCACCGGGATTGTCTCGTTCTTTCCCAAATATACATACCATAGGTGGGTAGGTAACGGTTTGAGCTCTAATACTGGTGGTGAAATGACTGTTCGTTGTGATGCTAGGGTTGTCCGATGTCACGCCGCAAGTCTATACCCTGGATGGGACACGGTACTTGGAGTCACAAGTAACCCCAAGTCAACCCATGGTCTATCATAACACTGGCATTTTGAGTAAAAATATAGTGGAAGCTTTAAATACTGAAATCATTTAAGAACACTGATTTAATAAAAAGTTCATGCATCTGAAAGAAACAACAATATTGAATGTCTGGAACTCTTTCTGAAAGTCATCTACTAATGATGAGTTGATGGAACAAGCCCCCAGCTAACTCTAAAATCTAACTGAAAGAAAAATTAACTGAACTAAATAAAAATATCGTTCTCAAAAGATGAGGACTCACCACTGCTACTGCTGAAATCACCTGAAGAAATCTACTAACGGTGCTGAGATTGAGAACCTGTGGCTATATCATAAAATGATACAGCATAAGAAGTATGCGTCAGTACTTTAAATGTACTAAGTAAGTGGGAGAAAACATAACACAATGGAATAAATAACTAAATTGTAATGGCATGCAATGACCAACTAAAATACAGAAACTGGATGAATTGAAATATAACTGAAATGGTCAATATGGCCCTATCTGATGGTCATAGACAATGCCCTGAGTCTGAGATACTGAATCTGAACTAACTGTTCTAAACTGATCTGAGTAAACTGAAAGTGTTCTAAGCTGAGCTGGACTGATACTGAACTGACTAGTGGGAGAGTCTATAACTGACATATAAATCACTTGAGCTAAACTTGGAGTCTAATGTACACATCCCAACGGTAGGACCCAATATACCTTGCTAAGGTATAAAGGCATGGACTGTGAGATCACTGTCTGGGGCCATACAGCCAATAAATTAACCTACATTGGCAACGTAGTTCTAGAAACCTGGGTGCTCTGTAACCCTGTCCCTCTCGGTGCTAAGTCCTACTCCCACTAAATAGTCCTAACATGACTACTACTGCCAAGCTGATAGCTCAAAACTAGGGCCCAAGACTAAGTCAGCAATACTTATCTAGAAGTATCCTGAGAGTCTTACCGGACCAAATCTGAAAACTGGTGTTCTAAGACTAGTCAGAGCTGCTTATCTAGAAGCATGTTAACCGTCTAAAGAACAAACAGAGGTTGAAGATGGTAGTTCTAAGACTGGTCAGAGTTGCTTATCTGGAAGTGTCGTAACAATCTAAAAAACCATTAAAATCTGGTAACTGATGTCTGAGTCTAAATATTGATAATTGGGAGGCACCACTGACACCTCAACAAAAGACTGTAGCCAAACTGATCAGCTGACATTTATGAAGTTACTGAGTAGGCTAGTATCCTGACTGAAACTGGACTAGCTTGAACTGACTAAGATAATCAACTGTTATTAACAACATGGGAAAATCCCAACACTGATGACTGACCATTCTGTAGAACTCTAAGTGTTTTAAGTGTGGACTGAGATTTTTGAGGCTGAATATACCAAGATATTAACTTCTACTCAAGGATCTATGTCAATCGGTCGTAACTCAATCAAAATATAACATATCAACATAACATTTCTGTTTTGAGCCTAAATCATGCAAGTTCTACCCTATTTTATGATAAGGATCCAGACTAAGGAACCTTCAGCTAACCAGAGGCCTGAGAGTCTAGGGAAATCATAGACATACCTTTTCTTACTCAATTCATAGAATCAAAATCCGTAATATACATTATGGGTTCCCTATTCATGCAAGCTCATAGATTCAAATCATACTTTAAACATATATAGTGAAATCCTGGACGTGAAGAATAAAATTAAAAAAGTTTTCCTTGCTTGATTTTACATGGTAAAAGTTACATACATACTTCATAGGGTCATATCTTGAAAATAGTGCTAATACATAGTAAAATTCTAGGAAACATGCTACCATCATTTCATATACCTAGATCAAGAATTTGGGAGTAATTTCATAACATACATTGTTGTTTATCATGAGGGTCTTGACATTCACAAAAAACATATGAGGGATCATGCTTAGATTGAGATCTTAAGACATAATTCTTTTCTAAAATTTAGTAACTAGGGTTTTACTTAAAACTCGGGACATAAGGATGAAAGGGAATCCTTGTTGAAGTCCCACATACCTGGTTGAAGGATTTCACTAAAGGTCTTGAAGTTGCTGCACCCTGGAGAGGAACCCTAGTTCTTGAGCCTTAAGAGAAAAAGAGAAATAGAGAAGAAGGATTCGTGAGTGTTTTAGGAATGAATGAGGGACTAGGCTAGATTTTCCCCTTAAAATCGTCCCACTAGATACCCAAAATGACATAGTTTAAAAGTTAGGAGCATAGAAAATTATAGAAACACCCTAGGAAATATGCAGGAAAAAGGACCCTGCTAGTCCTCACGAGGCACTCCACGAGTCGTGGGGTCAGAAACGACTCGTGTTGCCGATTCATAAAGTGCACTAGTACTTTTCTCAAAAATCCCTCAAATCTGTCGACGACTAGCTTCACGAGTCATTGTCTTACTTAACGACTCGTGACTCTTTCCGTTACCACTGAAGTCAACAATCCTGTTCTCTCATCCCACGACTAACATGAAGAGTCATGACTTTCTACGATGACTCGTCGTCTCCCCTCGTCGCCACCACTGCCTCAATACTGACATTCTTCTGATGACCGTCGCAATGGGTTATTTCCTCACCTAACGATTCGTGGTCACCATCTGTCATCACTGAAACCTTTATCATGCCTTTTCCTTTGATGACTCTCAGGACGACTCTTTACTGAACTTAATGAGTCATTAAGTATCCTGTCACCTGGAGTCTTGACATTTCAGGCTGCTGCTCATGCTAAGGACCCTGCAACTCGTCCCTTTATCCCATGAGTTGTGAAGTGGGTCATTACCTCGGAGCTCTGAACGGGGCTTTACTGACTGCTTGCCACGAGTCTCATCACGACTCGTGAAGTCACCTAACGAGTCGTACCACGACTCATTCTGTGGTGAAATTTTCACTTTCCTTCTGAATTCTTTCTTTAAGTCTGGGGTCTAATCTTAGAAACTTTTGGGGTGTTACCTCCGATTCTTGAGGTCAAGATCAAGTTTCTTCGATTGAAAAGAATAGGTGCCCAACCCTTTACTCATATGACACACCTCTTCCAATCCTCCACTGGTCAAGGAATACTTTCAGATATTTCTTTTAAAATCTCTTCTTCCATTCCCCATTCCACAGCTTCTTCCTCCACCATGTTTGGTGATGGTGAGCCCTTTTCTTCCCTTATCCCTTATTAGGTTGCCAGCTGAGATGGTAACAAATTCATTCTGTCCTCTAACTGTTTGACAGACACTTCATGGTCCTTCACCTTTTGAGTGAGGTTCAAGAGGTCACTTCTCAGCTTCCAAATTCCTGAAATCGGTCGAAATGACCCGCTCAAGCACAACCTCGAGCATGCTTTCAATGCATGATGAGGAGGAATAGTCACTTCATTGGATACTCATTTCATCTATGTATACAAAGTTGCAACCTTGATATTCATTATAAGGATACCAATATCCCTAGTTGACTTGTTGGTACCTCATATGAAAACCCGTCATACAATTCACTAGCAGCTTTATTTGCTTCATCATCACCATCAACACCATGTATTTTATTTCTTCTCTCCTCTATATCTCATCCATCAATTGGAGGGTTTAAAAATAATATGCCCTATCAGAATTCCTCAGTAGACTTTCAAAGGGACTCATTAGCATACAAACAACAATTCAACGAGGTGAGAACAACACATGAGATGCTAAATTAATTCAACCCACTAATCAACTAAAGGCTATCAAACTCCATTCCCTGAAAATGGTGCTATGTTTTATAACGCCTAAATTCACTCCTCTTGATGAGAGAGTGTAAACGGTCATTGATAAAATAAATATACCCGACGGGTGCCGAGGTGGAATCCCACATGAAATGTCAGTCAATCACACAAGTTGTCTATTAAATTGAAGTAATTCGCGTCTATGTTTTAAAAGAAATAATGTAAAAATTGGGGAAATGTAATTTGTTAATTGAAAGAGAAATTCTATCATGAAAATAGAGGTAAAATGTAGAAAACACTAAAGGAGAAATGACTATAGGTGTGATATTGATAGGGGCGTCATTAAATTGGGATTTCTCAAAGTTCTTGGTATTACTCAATAGCATAATTAGAGGTACTCAAGGTAACATCCTAAGTTTCTCAGCCAATTAGATGCATTAACCTCAGTTTTTTTTTCAAACCCCAAAACTTTTTTCACAACAACCACATCAACTTAGGTGAGAATTAACTATTTCTAGCTTAGATTCTCAATGGGTTTTTCTTATATCTAGCCCAAATCCACATGATTAATACCCAGTTACCCAGTAGTATTTCCTCACCCACACTTCAATTTTTTCAAGAAAAATTGAAGCAAATTCAACCCACATTTGCAACTATGAGTATTAAGATTAAAACTCAGACAAAACACTAAAATTATACTAATAGAGTAAATCCATGATCAAATGCACAATACCCAATTCAAATCAACCTCAATCATTCACACACCCCTAGCAAGAAATTTAGCTACTCATGGATGTAGAAAAAGATATTGCATTCAATAAAAATTCAATATCCATTCACAACTTGAGTAAGAAAATTTAAGCAAGAGTTTTAGCTCCAATGGAGTTTCTACCTTGTAGAAGAAGAAGAAGATTGTTTCTCTCTATACTTCAACACAAGACTAATAGAATAATGAAAATCTAATATGGAATAATGGAATGTTAAGTTCCTTTTTGAGATGTACAAAAATAAGANAACTAGCTTTACATACCTCAGTTGTCGGCTTTCCGACTAACTGGCGTATGGAATGTTAAGTTCCTTTTTGAGATGTACAAAAATAAGATACAGATCTGCTCCTCTTTTTTTGTTCTTGATGTTTTTACCCCTTGTTGGCAGGTGTCACTTGTGATTCACCGTGGTTCGTCGGTGCTTGTCCGCGGGCCGCCAGTCGATCACAGCTGATGACTAGTAAGTTCTTGATCACTTTGATATTGGCACCGGCATTCACCGGTGCTGATCTACGAACCACTGATCTCCATCATTCCTCAGCACAGTAGACAACCGTGATCAACTGGAATTTTGTCGGTGTCCTCCGGTGGAGCATCGCTCTTCAACTCTATTTTCATGTTTTTTGCTCAATTTCATGCTTTTCTCTATTCAAGTTAAGTACTTGCAAATATCAAGGAGAAAGGGCATAAAATCAACCTAAATGAACTAAAAACTAATCAAAAACTCATGTTTAAGAGCCTAGTGAGTTGGTACATTACCAACTCATCAACCAGCTAGCCCCAGTAGACCGGATGAATGAGTAGGTTACCCATGTAGAGTTTCGAACTGCATTTTAGGTATTAGCGCAGGCCATCATAGCACAGGCCAACCATTAGGCAGTGGTACCCATGAACCCTAACGAGAATGCTAGGGCTACAAGGGTGTGAGATTTCATTAGAATGAACCTACCAGAATTCTTTGGGTTGAAGGTGGATGAGGATCCACATGAGTTTATAGAGGAGATTCAGAAGATCACCCATATTATGGAGATTACTAGTGAAGAAAGTTAGGACTTAGCCTCCTATTAGTTGAAAGGGGTTGTGCATATATATTTTAGACAATGGAAGGAAGGCCATAGGGCAGGTGCAGCTTTGGTGAGTTGGGACAAGTTTGTGACATCCTTCTTAGACAAGTTCTTTTCTCAATAGTTGACAGAGGCAAAGGCAGCTGAGTTCGTCAACTTGAAGCAGAACAACATGACTTTGTAGGAGTATGCCTAGGAGTTCGGTTGTCTAAATATACACCAGAGATGGTAGCCGATCTGAGGGCTAGCATGAGTAGGTTCATAAATGGAGTCTCATATTTAATGGTCAAGGAGTATAGGACTGCGATACTTATCAGTGACATAGACATTTGTAGACTCATGATGCATGCGTAACAGATCGAGGAGGAAAAGCTAAAGGAGTTAGAAAGGGAGATCAAGAGAGTAAAGAAAGGGGACTCGGAGTATTCCCAATAGCAAAAAAGTGGTGGACCTCATTCCCAATCCCATTGAAGATTATCAGTCCCAGCACCATCGACAGCCAGTGTTCTATATAAACCCAGAGTAAGGGAGATTACAGACCCAGCTTGTAATAACTGTGTAAAGAACTATTTGGGAGAGTGCATGGCTGGTTTAGGTGCTTGATTTTGGTGCGAAAAGTCACGCCATAAACTCATAGATTTTCCAGCAGTCAAGTGGGGCGAAGGTAGAGCCCCAGCCACCTCTTCAGTAGCTCTGACAGCCCGCCCTTCTCAATAGGGCACATTAGTAGGTGTGAGTAGTGGACATCGTCAAGACCGCTTTTACACCCTGTCATCGTGTCCAAAAACTTGATGAGCCCGCAAGTGTACGGGTTGTACAAGTAATATAGTGGCCCTTTTTAAGAACCGGAATGTCGAACCCACAGGGACTGGACCAATTC